>JAQQSW010016643.1:0-11628 GCA_028646575.1 Pseudocheirus occidentalis | reverse complement strand
TTCTGTATAAAGAACCCCATCTTCCCTCTATGTGGTGTGAGAGAGCCATAGAATAGCTTAGCAGAGAGTTGCTCTGTGAGAGCGCAGTGAAATGGCCTAGTACCCCATATGGCAAACTTGAACTTTCAATAAACTTTACTTTTTCTTTGGCTGAGAAAACTTGAGTGGAATTCTTTCCACAGAACCCGGCATGTTGGTATTTTGGGGTCTCAGGCAGCCCTAACCCTCCTTGGGCACCCTTCAGTGGGATAGTAGATTGGGCACTAGACTGCAAGTTAGGAAATCTGAGTACTAGTCTTGGCTCCGTCACTTACTAGGTGTCTGTTCCTTTAACTCTATTGGCCTCAGTTTCTTCACCTATAAAGTGAGAATTACCTTTAAGATGACAGAGTAGAAAGCAGATAGGAGAAATAGCTCTGCCCAGATGCCCTCTACAAAATAGAAATGTTTCCCCTTCCCTTCTTCCTACTCCCACTCTCCCTTCTTTCACCAAAAAAGTGAAAAACAAATGGAGAATTCAACCAAAAAAGGAAATTTGCTGCCTGCAACTGTTGCAAATAGAGGCACATTCATGCTACAACAGAGTCTTTGAGTTTCTGTGACCCTGCCACCTCTTTTCCTAATGTGTTATCCCACTTTGGCAGCCCAACTAAGACCTCTCACTTTTTATCTTTCTGCCCGTCTAGGGTTGGGGTCCACGAACTGCCAAGACTTTCCCTTGTCTTGTCTCTCATGATCATTGATAGATCATTGATCCAGAGCTGCAAAGGACTTCAGAGGCCAGCCCTTTCCCCCCTTTCCTCCCCATTTGTAGATGAGGTAACTGTAGCCTAAGGTCACACAGGTAGTAGGCATCAGAGGTGAGATCTGAAGCCAAGTACTTTGGCTCCAGAGTCAGGGCTCTTTTCATTGTATTATTGTTCTACCATCTCTTACATTGGCTTAGGCTTATCAGTCACTAAAAATAGATTTACTGTTACATCCTACTTCTGGTGTAGATCCTGCAGAGCCATTCAACAAGTTCCATGCTGATTATAGCCTGGAGAGTACCTGCGAAATTCTCTGTCTGAGAGGAAGTGAGTCATCTTCTCAGCTCCATATCTAACCAGCACCCCAAGGAGTCCTTAGCTCAACACCCACCTCAGAGCCTGAACAAAGTCAAATGGAATTCCTGCTGCTGCCAATTAGCATCTATCATAAGAGTGGAATGTTTCTTAGGCTCCTCAGTTTAGGACTTTAACAGCAAGCACCATAGCATACCCAGGATGGCTGCTAGCACAGGTTCTTTGATCTGCTTTTCTAAAGGAAAGCAACTCAAAACGAGTTAACAATCTTACTTTAATCAACTGTATATCATTTACCTAGTTCAGGGAAAAAGTCAGCACCCTGAACTTCAGAGAAAATACAAACAGAAATTATAAGCAGACAAAAAATACAGTCAGAGAAGGTAACACAGTTCAACAGATCAATACACAGAGCTTCTAGCCGTCTGACCATCACATACCTACATAGTTTCCAGAGAGAGAAGAACCAACATCTGGGTTTTCAAAACCAGGGGCTCAATGGCTGCCCAGAGTCTCACCTGACCATATCATACAACATACATCCCATAAGCAAGCCCTAGAGCAAAACCTCACTTAAGGGAATATATATAGCCTTCCCCAGGGTCAGAAGACAATCTTTGTGACCCACTGCCTAATTACAAAGTAACAAAAGGTGGGTCTTCCTGAAAAACAAGCCACCCCAAAGCCCACTTGTTGGGCTCCAAGTGAGGCCCATTAAGGGGCAGAGAAGATCTTCAAATTCCCTTATCATTACAGGGCTTTTTACCTACTCTCAGCCAGGAAGCTAAAAGATGTCATCACATCTCCTTCAAATTTTTCTTGGTACGCTCTCATTCATTATCACTAAACAATGGAAGCACAAAGTTTGCAATGCTACAAAAGATTTAGGTAAAGTTTCTTCCTAAATTACTATGTTTAACCTCTGACATCATTTGAACAGAAAAGCTCTCCAGGCAGTGTTGTATGGTTGCATATTTTGTAATACTTTAGCATTGAGGAATCAAGATCTCAGGGGACCTAAGGAGCCATATAGAGACATACGGAAGGCCCAAGAAGACTGCAAATATATCCAACGATGACCTACAAGCAAGGTCAAGAGTGTGAAAGCTTCCCCACTGGAATGAGCAGATGAGAATGTTTTGTTTTGTTTTTTTTCCCCCAATGGCCATGAAGGCGGCTGAAATAGACACTGGAACACTTAGAGCTTGGTCAGACATTGAAGAGGCCAAGGTCATCCACCACATCCTGAGCCATCATCAGTTATCTTGACTTTTGTCTTGTGACTGGACTTCAGTGACTATGGAAGAGATAATGAGACTGATAACTTGGCCCACTCTGCCTCACTTAAATCCACTTCACTTGCAAGTCAAGACATCACCATCAGATGCCAAAAATGAAGGACAAACAACAACAAACAATGAGCAAGGGGTGATATGAGTTATGTCATAGAAAACTATGTGATTAGAGAAGGAAGTAGGTCAGTCACATGACAAGAATGATTAAAAACAAATAGATAGAATCTGCACTTGTACCCAGGAAACATAAAAAGGCCAAGACAAAGTTGGAGCTTCTGTGGAAGATCTAAAAAACATGGACAAAAACCATAGAGGAGAAGGCATGAATGGTTTGTAATCTGCATTGATAAGCTCACAGATTCATGGAAGAAGCTGTGTTTTCATTCATCATCTGGATAAACTGAGCGATTTTAGGGGCTGATTTTCTGTTCTGACTGCCTCTATCCCTTGTAATAGACTGACTAGTAACTGGATAGTGGACCAGCTGTAAGGATGGAATGAAGCAATGATTCAGAACGTGGAAGTTAAAAAAGTCAGGTTTTATGCTGGGGTGGTAATATTTCACTTGGTAATCTGGAGCTCAGATTTGTCTTATTTTTAAGGTAGGAGAGGAAATTAACTTTCTTCTTCGTGCCTCTCATTTATATGCAAGTCTCTATATGGCTCTCAGTCCAAACTGAAATCTATGCAGGTAAGTCTTTTTATATAATGCAATATATCCACCCATCCATCCCTTACTTCCTTAATAAAACCCAAACTTTATTCTTTTTTTAACTGTTATTGTATTTAATTATTATTTATATTATTTTTAGATTACCTTTACTTCCAAATATATTTTCCCTCTTTCCTACCTCCCACAAAAGAGGGAAAAAATCAGTTCCACAAAATTAAAAAAAGACCAAACTGACAGCTGAAGAAACCAAGTCACAAAGAGGTTAAGTGACTTTTCCAGGGTTACTTAGCTAGTAAGTGTAAGAGACGGGATTTCAGCCCAAGTTTTCTGGCTCCAAATCCAGTGCCCTCTTCATTGTTCTATACCTAACTTTGTAAAGGAATAAGATGAATTTTATCATCATTTCCTGGGGTGTGGGGGAGTAGGGTGGGCAATCTTGGACATTATAATTAGAAAGCATCTAGCATAATATTTTTGTCCTTGCCACTAACATTGTTTTAGCCATTGCATGTATAGTTATCCCAGTTTTTGCCTACTTTATTCTATATCAGTTAATATGTCTTGCCATGCTTTTCTAAATTCTTCATATCCACAGTTCCTCATGGCATAGTAATATTCTATTACATCAATTTCCCATGATTTGTTTAGCCATTTTCTGACTGATGAATTCTGTAGGGCATAAAGTATATTAACTTCTCCACTCTGCAAGCCCCTGTAATTTGCCTTTATTCTGTAGTTGCCTTTTCAAAGGCCACCAATGACTTTTTAATTTCATGATCCCATAGCTTTTTCTTAGATTTTGTTTTCTTTGACCACTGTATAACATTAGACAATGTTTCCTTGTCACATTAGGCTTTATACTGTAGTGTGTGTGTGTGTGTGTGTGTGTGTGTGTGTGTGTGTGTGTGTGTGTGTGTGTAGTTCTCAGTCCTCATATTCCCTATCTTTTTGGAGCTTTGGATACTGTTGAGTACTGTTCCTCTTGGATACTTTTTTCTCCTTTGCCCTGCATGAAATTGCTTTCTCCTGGTTTTACTTCTACCTGACTGACCACTCCTTCATGGATTTCTTTTAATATAAAAAGTCGTATTCAACATCAAGGCTTCTCAGTTCTGTCTCCATAATGTCTCTCTCATCTATCTCCTTCTTTCCTCCCATATAGCTATTACTCTGGTTCAGGGTTCTCATGGAACTAATGTAATCATCTCTTTATTGGTCATTCTCTTTCAAGTCTCACCACTCTCCAATCCATCCTCTACCAGTTGCCAAATAATTTTCATAAGTACAAATTTCACCATGCCATTCACATGCTTAGAATTATTCAGTGGCTCCTTATAGGATAAAATTTTGACTTTTTAGATTAGCATTTAAATCCCTCCATAGAAGGCAGCTAGGTGGCACAGTGGATAGAGTACCAGACCCAAAGCTAGGAAGACTCATCTTCTGAGTTCAAATCCAGGTTCAGATACTTACTAGCTGTGTGACCCTGGGCAAGTCACTTCACCTTGTTTGCTTTAGTTCCTCCTCTGTGAAATGAACTAGAGAAGGAAATGAGAGACCACTTCAGTATCTTTGCCAAGAAAACCCCAAATGGGGTCATAGAGTCAGACATGACTAAAACAACTGAACAAAAACAGTAGGAAGGCTCCCATTCCCCCTTCCAGTCTTACCCTATGTTACTCTTCTTTACCAAGTCTATATTTTAGTGAAAATGGTCTATAAACTATTCCATTAGCTCAACATTCCCTCTCTTAGCTTTGTTCAGTTTCACAAATAATTTCTCCATGTCTGGAAAGTGTTACATCATCACTTCTGCCTCTTGGAATGCTTGCCTTGAATCAAGACCACTCAGGGGGCACCTCCTCTGGAGCCTTCTCCGCCTCTTTAGTTGTTTCTCTCTCTTCAGTTCCCATTGTATTATCTCTGTACGTGCTATGGTTCCTGAGCATACATAGGTTCCTTAAGGTAGATACTCTTTCATTTTTATTCTTCTATTCCCAGTGATTAGCATATATACGAAGTAAATAGAAGCTAACTCATGTTTTATTTGTTGTTGTTCTTGGGAAATTGATGGGAACATTGAACATTTTTAAAGGCAATGATCATGGGAAATGAACTGAGGTTTAGCATCTTTGGGTTTAATCTCCTTAGCCAACTCTAGTTGCCAGACTCTTTTGCATATATCTAGGGTGGCAGATTGTCCAACATGGAGCCATTTCTAGGAATGACCTCCTAACTTTGGAAGTTTCATCCTGTTATGGGAATCAGTTGACTGGACAGTGACTTGAGACAGCCAGTGAAGAAGGAAGTGTCCAAAAAAAGCTCCAAACTCAGCTCTTCTGCACATTTCCCTGGAGCTACGTGGTGCCCTTTGATGACATATCCCCTTAAAAGGCTGCTCTTAATGTTCATTTTCACCTAATTTTACATCGAGGTGTGAGAGAATATTAATTGGGGGAATTAGGAACAGCACTGAAGAGGAGAGGGCCTTTTCTCCATGTTATCCTCCATTCATTTGCTTTCTTACCTGTTCTTTTATCTTTAGTGATGGAGGATGGATATCAGGAAGAGGAGAGAAAGGGAGAAAAGAGAGGGAGAGAAAAAGTGAGAGAATGAGAGAGACAGAGATAGAAACACACAGAGAAAAACAAAGACAGAGATAGAGCCAGATATAGACAGTGTCACATGCACACAGACAGAAAAAGAGAGAAAGACAGAGGCAGAAAGACAAAGTAAGAGAGAAATAGAGACATACACAGAGAGACAGACAGACAGGCAGATAGACAAAGGTATAGAGACAGAGAAGCAGAATCAGAGAGAGCCCTGTCTTTCTTTGAGGACAGAAACATTATAGAATATCTGTCTGTTTCATTTTCCATTTTGTTTTGTTTTGTTTGTTTTTAAATCCTGTCTTTCAAAGCTTTGGGGGGATTATGAGTAAATATGGTTCAGAGGGCCATGATGACCTTATGTGGATTTTGGCAAAAACAGAACTTTCCTCATCTGTAAAATGAACAAATCAGACTAAATGACTCCTACATCCTCTCCTGGCTCTAAATCTGTGATACCATATAGCTTTTGCTTGACCCCTTAATTCTAGTGGCAGATACACATTAGTGACCTGCCATTCTGCACTCAGTGCTCAGGGCATCTGACAGACTAACATAGCCACACAATAACCAGTTGCTTCCCAAACAAGACTGTTTTGCACCCTTAGTTTTAAGATGTTCTTCACCTTCATCTTATGGTTTTCAGGACCACCCATTCATGAAGGTAAGTTTTGACTAAAAAATGTTCCTTATTTACATAGAACTTCCCTGGGTCACTTTGAACTGCCCTTTACATATTTTTGGTGCCAATATCAATGTGGTTTATCTGGAGGAAGGGTTTTTTGGCTTTCAGAATAAATTATTGCATAGAATTAGACAGGATTTTTAACTCCTCTAATAATCCATTGTAGCAGCATATTATTTGAGATCCATTTTTCTATTCTTGATAGATGTCTATGGACTCCGTACTCTCCTACCCCCAGTAAAGATTCCATTCGTCTTAAGAAATCAGAGAAGCAAATCTGGGTGTTTGAACTACTGCCTCATCTAGTTCATGAACCTTCCCCATAAGAAGTCAGAGCTTCAGGATGGGAAGGAGAACTTGGGAGTTCCAGTTCCAATGTTAATTGTTTTCTTTTGTCCCAGTAATTCACTGCTTGTCCTTTGTTTTCTTCTCTTGTGCCCTGAGAAGGCTGTTCAGTTTATGATAATGGGTATAATGATAACATATAATTTCAAATGCAATTTTTTCAAAGGGATGTGTGTGTTCATCATACCCCTCATGAGGTCCTTTTTTATTATGGACTCATAAATTTGGGAAGTCACTAGATCTTGGGCTGGCTCTTTCTAAGGGGCCAAATGAGTATAAAGAGGGATTTGTGAATAGGATAGAGTGAGGAGATGGGAGAGAGGCAGAAAGAGAGTGGGGAAATTTAAACTCTGGACTAATTTTCTCCAGAGGGTCTTGAATCCCAGAGAGATTAATTTTGTTGAGGAGTCTTTGTATCAAAAGAATCCAAAGACAAAAGAGTTAGGTCAGGAGGGAATGTGAGCCAACTGGCTGCTTCATCTTAAGCCATGGACCCAGGACCTTGTCTAGAGGAGCTCAGAATGGCCTATATTGAATTCCCTCCCCTCTCCTTATGAAAGAGCATCTATTTCTGTAGATAAGAAATGGGAGTCAAGTCCATGAATGTTTGTTGGAGTGGAAGATGAATTTTTCCTCTGTCTCTCTCTTTTTTTTTCCCCCAGATCACTGCAAATAAAAAGAGGGGGTGGTTTGTGTCATGGTATAGGCATGTAGGAAGGAAGCTAGAGTGACTTTATTCCCTCATCTTTAGGTCTTTAAGTCCCAGGTCATTTGGGACGTACCTGAACATTTATTCACAAATACAAATGCACACATGCATGAATGGACAGAGATTCCCTGAACTAAACCAAGTCTTGAAGTTAATTTAGATCTGTATGGATTAATTACTAGTGTCTTGAGCACCTTGTCTACCCATTCATCTGGCTTTACAGAGACTGAGGAAGCCAGTAACAGCATATTCGATAGGTAAGGTAAGGATTTCTGACAAGAACAGCAAAAAGATGGCAATAATTTGGTTCCCCTGAAGGTCATTTGACAATTTGGGACCTGCTGCCAGCTTTGTGTTTCTGCAGGAAAAGTCAATAGGGCAGCAAAAACAGGGTATGTGACAAAACCCCAGAGAGAGGAGACATTGTTCTTCCTTATTTCTTAGAATAAAGGAGTTCTTGAGCTAAACGGGACCATGAAAGCCAAGATAATTTAATTTACTTATCTCCTTTCCTTCACATAGGATTATGCCATTGTGGGCAAGGATACTAGTGGAATCTGACAAATGTGAGTTAACCCTCCATTCTCCTACAACCCCAGACAGGACTCTTGTGAACTAGGAAGTAATGTAAACCTCTGGCAGTTGGAATTAACTTTGCCCCAAGGTGGGTTGATGGGGACCCAGCTTTGGGCTCTTTGGGCCAGAGGAATAGAAAAGCTTTTTAAGTCTTTGGCAGGGAACTTCTCAAACCCTGGGGAACCTTTACTTGTACCTTTTATCTGTTTTTATTTTCCTGAACTGCTTTGGACAATACTTTTACATGAGAGTGTGGGAATATGCTTTTTAGTAAAAGGTTTTCTTATTTGAATACTGTATTAGCAAACACCCTAACACACCCAGGATCACCTGCTAGCACAGGTTCTTTGATTTTCTTTTCCAAAAGAAAGACAGCTTCAAAGGGATCAACAATCTTACTTTAATTAAACATATGTAAGTCATTCACTAATTCAGGGAAAAGGTCAGAATCCTGAATGTGGAAAAAATACAAGCAGAGAAGTAAAGAAGGTAAAGGTCATTCACTAGACCAGGGGAAGGGTTAGCACCCTGAATGTAGAGAAAATACAAGCAGAGAAACATAGAGAAATTAGTACAGGGATCCAACAGACAGGGCATCTACTGTCAAAAAAGGTAATACAACCACCTATATACGACACCTGACCAGAAGAGCACCAACATCTGAGTAGTCTGAGGCTCTTAACAAATGGCTACTTAGAGTCCCATCCACAGAATCAAAAGGTCCTTCTCATGAGTGAGCCCTCAAAGCAAAATCTCACTTCAGTATATATACACTTTTGGCTAATAGGCTCAGAGCCAGAAGGCATCACAACCCTCCTGACTCAGTACCTAATTAGCTTAGTACCAAAAAGAGTGAAAGCCTTCCTACAAGCAAGCCTTCCCATAAGCAAGTTTCCCTTTGGGCAAATTCCTCCAATGGGCTCTGTGTGACTCAGGATGTATCACAGCTGGACTGGAGCTTAAAGCAGTAAGAGATTTGTGATTGAACAAATGTGGTCACATAGGGCTATTAATGGATGGGGAAGATCTTCATATTCCATTAGAAACCCTTGTGCTCTGTGTGATCCATTACACCAGATAAGGAGCTAAAACCAAGACGAATGTTCTTTTTCCCCTTGGTTCCAGCCATGACTGTGAGTTAACTCCACATCATGGAAAAGGGTCTTTTGTTACTTTTCATTTCTTAAAATCACAGCTAGTCATATTCCCAACCAAGTGTCTTCCTTGTTGTCCTCCATCCTCTCCTCTCCCTTCCTTTCCCACCTTCCTATGCAGGACATTTTGGTAGAGTGGGAAAATGTAAATTCTCCCTATACTTTGTTTTGATACTTCAATTTTGAGCCCTATTGTAAAATCTGACTACCTAATCCAAACTATTTTATCACAGTCCAGTAACAAAGGCATTTATTTTAAAGGATCATAAGAGAGCAGACTTAATTTTTTCTAAGAAGATAATTTTTAAAAATATTTTTTCCATTATCAAGCATTTATTTTTTTTTCCATTTCCCCTTGCCCATTGGGGGAAAAAGAAGATAAGTAAAAGAAATACAGATTGTTTGTAGCATTTAAGCTTTAAATGTATGTGAGGCCCAGATATAAAAGATCATATCATAGACAATTTAGAGAAACAAGGAAGATGTTACCTTTTAGATCTTTGGAAAGGGGAGGAGTTCATAACCAAACAAAGCATAAACAGGATTGTAAAAAATAAAATAGATGATTTTATTACATAAAATAAAAAAATTATACAATAAAGCTAAAATTAGAAGGAAATTGTTTGCTAGTAAAAAAAATCTTTGTAGCAATATTTTCTTTCTCAGAAAAACATCTCATTTTGGATTTTTAATTTCCATTCCTTATGTAAGGAATTGTGTATGTAGGAGTGTGAGCCATCCCCCAATTGTTAATTGGTCAAAGGATATGAACATGTAGTTTTTAAGGAAGGAAACTCAAATTATTTATAAACACGTGGAAAAATGTTCCAAATCACTAATAATTAGAGAAATTCAAATTAAAGGAGCTCTAATCTTCCCCCTCACACTCATTAGACTGGCAAAGCTAATTAAAAAAACTGACAAAAGTTGGAAGGACTGTGGGAAAACAGGCATTTTGGTGCACTATTGGAACCATGACTTGTCTAGCCATTCTGGAAAGCAATTTAGAATCATGCCTCAAACATCACTACACTGCATGTCCTTTGTCTCAGCTATATTATTACTAGGCCTAAGCCCCAAAAAGATCAAAGAAAGAAGGAAAGGACCTACATGTACCAAGATATTCATAGTAACTCTTTTCCTGGTGGCAAAGAATTGGAAACAGAGGGAGTGGGTATTGGGAAATAGCTGAGGTGAACTGGAGAATAGCTGAGTTTATTTCATTATAACCAAAAAAAGAGAAGGATGAAACAGTAACAGCTCATATTTATATAGCTTTAACATTTGCACAATACATATGTTATCTCATTTGATTTTTATGCCAGCTCGGTAAGGAAAGTGCTGCTATTCCTGTTTTAGAGCTGAGAGGACTGAGGGCGAAAGACATTGTTGGCTTACCTAGGGTCACACAGACATTCAAGTGTCTGGAGGTGGGAATCAAACTAATGGCTTCTTGACTCAACCCTGTATACTGTGCTGCACTACCTCTGAAAAAGTGGGGGCAGTAGACTGAAGCTGAGATTTGGAAAGATATAAAGGATATAGAATGATAGGACCATGGGACAAGGGATTCAAGTGCAGAGGCCTGTAAGGTTCAACTATAAAATTGAACTGGTTAACTTAAGGATCAAGATTTTGAGGAGAGGAAATTGAGGTCAAAGCAGGGATGATTTTCAGGAAAATCCTAGATGGATATGGTTCCTGAAGGTTGTGGTGAGGGCAGAAAATAGTTGTAAGTAACAATGTGGTAGTTAGTGAGCCAACAGTTACTGATTAAGTACCTCCTGTATGCCAGGTATTTTACTGAGTACTGGAGATACAAAAAGAAAGGAAGGAAGAGAGGGAGGAAGGAAGAGAAGGAGGAAGGGAAGAAGGGAGGAAGGGAGGAAGGAAGGGAGGAAGGAAGGAAGGAAGGAAGGAAGAGAACGGTAGTGTGGCACAATGGATAGAATGTTATACTTGAAGTCAAGGAGACCTGGGTTTAAATCCCACCTCTGACACTCATTAGTTGTGTGCCCGTAGGCAAGTAATTTAATATTACTGGGCCTCAGTTTCCTCATCTGTAAAATAAAGGTTTGGACTAAATGGCCTGAGATGTTGCCAACCAACTTAGACGTTAAAAAGAAATGTGTAGAATTCTAACTTCTACAATAGGGAATGGAGTATTATTAGCCCAGAAACACTTGGATTATAAGAATAGTGCCTGACTTATGAAAGTTTAGTATTCTGGGCAAGGCCTAATCTAGTCCAATAATTGTAATAAGTCTAATAATTCAGGATTGAGGGTCAAAAAATAAAAAGGTACTTGGAAAATGTAAAATACAAATAGTCTTTCTGCTGTGGTTGCTTTTGGGGCTACAGAAGTGCCGCAGCCATGGCTATCCGGTACCCCATGGCCGTGGGCCTCAACAAGGGCCACAAAGTTACCAAAAACGTTTCCAAGCCGCGACACTGCCGCTGCCGTGGGCGTTTGACCAAACACACAAAGTTTGTGAGAGATATGATCCGGGAGGTGTGT
>JAQQSW010016642.1:0-11629 GCA_028646575.1 Pseudocheirus occidentalis | reverse complement strand
GTCAGGGTAGAGAGCAGAACAAGGGGGGGGGAGGGATAGGAAGGACAGACAGATGATCATTGTCATAATATGTCCACTATGAAGATGTCCTGTATAATCACACATCCACAGCCTTTATTGAATTGATTGTCCTTCCAGTGGGGGTGGGTGACAAGGGATGAATCGAAAGAATCTAGAATTTAAAGTTCTGCAATACCTGCAACTAGGAAATAAGATATACGTGGGCTGGGATAGGGAAAGCCTCCCTGCCCTACCAGAAAGTAAGAGAGCAGATCAGGGGAGGGGATTTACAGTGGGATTGCTGTTTTAGGGTTGGGGCAGGGGCAAGATGGGGAGAAAATTTGTAATTCAAAAATGTAATGAAAATGACTGATGTAAACAAGAAAACAAATAAAAAATATTAAAAAAAGTGGAATGAGCTGCCTTGGATAGTAGTGGGGTCTGTTTTACTGGACATTTTTCAAAGAGAAGCTAGATCACCTCTTGTCAGTGATGCAACTATTTGGTTATAGGTAAGTTATTTCACTTCTCTGGGTCTTATTTTCTTCAATTGTAATACTTAGATCTAGATCCACACCGATCTAGATATCACTTTGTATCCAGATCTAAGTTGCTTGTGTACTTTTTAAAGTAGAAAATGCTTGTAGAGACAGTAGTATTTATTGAATTAGATATAGGAATATGGAGTATCTTTAAAAAGTACTATTAGATCATAGCAGAAAGCTATATAGGATCAAATAAGATAATATTTGTAAAACACTTTGCAAATATTAAAGTGCAGTGTAATGCTTGAAATTATTTCTAGTTATTGTTACAACCAATGATTAAGAATGGTGACGTAAATGGATTAAGAAAACTAACCTCTTTGTTTTAAGATCCTCTTTTTGAGAGGGTTTGTATCATTTATCAATCCTTCCCCCTACACCCTTCTACAAAAAATACTCTGCAAAATAATTCTTGCAGCTTTGCTTTTAGGTAAGAGTGCAACTAGATGTGACCTATTCAAATATAACTGTTAAGATTTTGAACTTAATAATCATAAAAATGAAAATACTTCAATATACAGACAAAAGAAGGCTTGTATAAGGAACTAAGATTTATGTTATATGTAGTTTATATTTAAGAAATATATGTTTTATAAACAGCATTACACACACATATATGTTTTTATTCAAAAATTTAATTGCATTTTTTTCTTTTCCACTACAAAGCTGCCCTTGAGCTTTATTTTAGCCAAATATCACTCAGACATTCATATTTTGAGAGACAAGAGAGGTGTGTCAGCCAGCCAGTAATACTGCCAGTGATTTGCCGTGTACTTGGCACCTCCCTAGAGATGGCCCCAATCTTTTCTATTCTCTATTGTTGACATAGCTCCCACCTTATTTTTCCTATCTAGCTCTCAACCAAATTTTCTCCAGGAATATATTTTTAGGCAGCTTCCTACTTGTTGTTCTTATGAGCTCCTGAAAGTACCATCAATGCTTTCATATCAATCTGTGATCGGTTTTTCCCCAAAGATTTTGGCAACTTGAGAATTAAACTGAAGAAGTTTTACTATAGTGAACTCTGGTTGCTTAAATGAATTAAACTCTCTGCAAAGTAACAATAGTTTTAGTAATGAGAAAATAGTGTAGAATCATAGATTGATTTAAAAAATATATTATTTTTATAATTTTTTTCATCAGTCATTTGAATGAAGACATAGATAATATAATTATAAAATTTGCCATTGACAGGAATCTGGAAACGATAGCCAACTGTCTGGTTAAGAGCCATGATCTAAAAAGACCTCAATGGATTGGAAGGCTGGACCCAATTGAATAATTAAATTAAGTTCAATGAACATTTATTAAGTACCTGATCCATCTTTGTATCTCCCTCAGTATCTGGCAAGATACTGTGGTATTTTGAGAATAGAAAGACAAAACAAAAAGTGGTCTTTGTCCTTAAGGAATTCAGTTTCTAATGGGATAAAATGAAACTTAATAGGGACAAATCTAAAGTCTGACACTTAGAATAAGAAAAATCAATGTTGTAGCTACAAGAAAGGAAGGGAATAACCAAATAGAAGTTTCAATGAAAAAAGATTTGTTGATGTTAGTGGATTGTAAACTCAATATGAACCAGTACTAGGTCAAAACAACCCCAAAAGAAGCTATCCTTAGGCAGCATTAAAAGAGGGAGATAACATTCCATTATAGCATGCTCTGGTCAAGACATGTATCTGGAGAACTTTGTTTAGTTATAGGCTTTACTTATTAAGAGGGTCATAGATTATCTGAGGACTTTCTAGAAGAGGACAACCATGATGGTGAGAGAACTGGAATACTTATCATATGAAGGCTGCCTGAAAGAACTGATGGTCATAGAGAGATGTCATGGTTGAAGGACTAGATTCCTACTTGACTTCATAGGGCAGAATTAAGAATAATGGGTAGAAGTTTCAGAGAAATGGATTGATATAAGGGAGGGGAGAAATACCTTTCTAACAATTAGAGCCTACCAATATTAGAATGGATTGACTGGGGGAGATGAGAAGACCTCATGGTAGATCTTCAAATGGTGGCTGGTTAGTAATTGTTTTAAGGAAATTCTAGAAGGGATTTTTGGACAAGTATTGGTTGAAAAAGAGGTACTTGTAAGTTTCTTCCAATTCTTCATTTCTGTGATTATGTAAGAATTTAAAGGTATCTTAGAGATCATTTAATCTTTTTACAAATAAGGAATCTGAGGACCCAGTGGAATGAAGTAGCTTGCCCAGCATCTATAGAGGTATCAGGGCTGGGATTTCCATTAATTCTTTTCTTTTGCTACAGTAACATGATATTAACTCTGTTGAAGTACAGACGAAACACACACACAGACACACACCATGATGATATATCTGTAAGCAAACTATTCTAGTTTATACATATGCGTGTTAAGTTGCTTTTCAGTCATGTCCAGCTCCCTGTGACCCCATTTGGGGCTTTCTTCGAAGAGATACCGGAGTGACTTTTCATTTCCTTCTTCAGCTCATTTGGCAGATGAGAAACTGAGAAAAATAGGGTTAAATGACTTGCTCAGCTATAAGTGTCTGAGGCCAGGATTTGAACTCAGGAAAATGAGTTTTCTTGACTCTAGGTCTAGCACTCTACCCACTAAGCCACCCAGTTCCCCCCCCCCACACGCATACACATGCACATGCACACACATACATGTATATATGTACAAGAAAGTAAAATAAAGAGAAAGAAGTTAATTATAGTCATGTCTTCAATTATATGCACACTTTGTAAATATGGTGTACAGAGACAGTTTAGAGAAATGTATTCTAACCACAGATCTTCAAGAGTATCTGATACATTTATATTGATTCTCCAAATTTTGACTACCACATGTCTTTATTTCATAAAATTTATAAAAATTATAGAACTCTTCTCCCCATGTCCCTTTTATCCTATTTTCAGTTCCTGGTTCCCCCATGCTAGAGATCTTAAGTATTTTACTGGGCCATAGTAGGGCTTTAGGTGGAAATATGGGTTTAGATTATTTGTAATTGGCCTTAGTTTAGAAGTCTAGTATCTAGGTTAAATTAGCTCCTTGTGTTTTAAGGAGGAACCCTGAAATATGGAGCCAAAAATGGAAGACTGGAAAAATAGCTTATTGAATATGGCAGGAAAAAAGCTTTTACTGATGTTCTTTTTTCATGTGCCTCATCATGTTATGTCAGTGAGCCTTGCTTTTCAAAGGCTCTGCCAGAGAAACTGAATCTCTGGCATATCGGACCAACCTGGAAAAGCTTCAAGCATTGGTCTAAGGACCAATCTAGCTGATAGTAGGAGGATGTATCACTAGAGTTGACCATTAGGTGATCAATATTTTTGTTCACAGCAGCTGATAAAACTGTCTGCTTGGATGTGGAGGGGTTAAGAGCTGCATTGCCAGAATGATAACCCCACTGTTATGCAGACACTGATCTCTGAAGGATTAAAGGAGGAACGACTTGAGATAGTGTTAATTCTCTTAGGCATTTCTACTTCAGTCTAACCACATAAATGGGAGAGAAAATGGAAGAGCCAGTCATCGCTTCTGGGAATACTTTATGAGGTTTACATTTTTACCACTTATTGTTTTTATGGATTATGCCAACAGAATGTATTCAAAGGAAGAGACCATTTAATTCTTTTAGCTAGATTCCTTCTCCCTACCCCCCACAGGCTGATTTAAGAATATCAACAGGAGAATGAAACATTTAAAATTCTACTTAAAGAAAGATCCTCTCAGAGACATTTGTAACAGGGAAAAGTATTATTATGAGTACAACATAGGAGAAAAAAATTTATTTTACCTTGTAATAATATAAACCCTAACAGCCTTACTGTCAGGGGTTGGAAAGCCAATTATGGTCAAAAAGGAAATCTATTTTAAGTTATTTGACTTAAAAATCACTTTTAACTTCAAGCTAACATCTATTTTAATGCATATCAGGTTTGTATAGCTTATTTTTTTGCTTCCCCTGTCACACCAGTCTGCAGATTAAATTAATAACCCCTGTGCTATACAGGGTTGGGGCATTTTCCAGTTTTAAAAATTGACCAGTAGTCATGGGAGAAGAAATGTAACTTTGAAATCTTTGAGTTTGGCTTGTTATTATGCAGTAGGAATAGTCTCAATTGTTAAGTGACAAGAATAGCAGGCTATTAGAATGCATGGTCAGGTTTTTTTTTTCCTCATGGAATAGAGTACTAATTGACCACCAGATAAACTAGAGGGAAAATGGGGGAAATTCTGGAGGAAAGTAGATTTAGAAGTGAAAGGAGCCTCAGAAAACATTGAATCCTTTTCTTTTAGTTAGCAGATGAGAAAACTGAGGTTCAGAGGGTTTAAATGACTTCCATAAGGACATGTGTAAGTAGCTGGGCTTGAGATTGTATTTCACATCTTTTCTGATTCAAAATCTTATACTCTTTTTACTATACAACAGTAAGACTTAATAAGTATCATTTTCTGAAATGCCTTTTGTGGGACAGAGTTAACTAAATGCATTCATTACCCATATTCCTTAATAAACTAGAGGAAATCCTTTATTAAAGAATTGCTATTCTATATCCCAGGTACTCCCTAAGCCTAAAAATCGTCAAGACTTTGGTGTTGACTGCGCCATTTAATGATAGTTTAAAAAAAATTTCCCTTAATGTGTTTCTTGAGGCTTAATGAGGAAGGAATTGCTGGAAAGGAAGAGGGCATTATATACTACTCTGGTACTGTTTAGAGATGATGTACAATGAAGGAGTTTATGGCCTTTTACGACAGGATTGTACCATCAATTTCCTACTCAATTGTAAATAATCCAATTAACCACTCACATTTATACAGTACTTTAAAACTGGATTATAGGATCACAGATTTGGAGCTCCAAGGGCCCAATGCCTTTGTTTTAACAAATGAGGACACTGAGTCTCAGGCTGGATGTCTTACTCAGGGACGAAGAGCTACTATCAGAACCAGGTCTTCTATCTCCAAATCCAGTACTGTTTAAATGCTGAGGGGAAATGGGGCAAATATGATTATTCTCTTTATGTGGAATGGTGAAAACTGAGACACAACTATTAAGTGGGCTGTCCAGGGTCACATAGCTAAGAAGTTTGATACAACTAGAACTCTCTAGCTGCTCTATGAACATAGATTGAGAGAGCTAGATCTGAAGTAAGGAATACCTGGGTGCATATTCAGTTGCTAACACTTAATAGTTGTATGACCCTGGACAAGTCACAATCTCTCTGTGCCTTCATTTCTTCATCTGTAAAATAAGAAAAAATATCACTTTGACCTGCTAGATTTGCTCTTAAGGTTAATGATATATTTGTAAAGCACTCTGTCGGTCTTAGAACACTATATATAAATGTTAGCTATTATTCTTTTTAGGTGATACAGAAGTTTCAGTGTAATTTTAAGCATTAGTTTAAAATTGCATTTAAAAAGTTCTAATAGCTTAAAACTGTTCTACAAAGCTCAAAATTACCATATTTCACCACATATTCATTGCAAATTTTATGCCAAATATTTTTTTAAAGTAGGGTATGACTATTATGTGAAGCTTTAAAAAATTGTGCCTCTATTACTTAAAAATCACTTATTACTAAATTATCTTTGGTGCAAGATTAGAATGCACCAAATACTTATGAATATATATTAAAATTGGGAAGACGCAAGTCTTAACATATCATGTGATATGTTGGCATATCATGGCAGCTTCCCCTGCCTGCCTGCTCCCCTTGTGCCTACGGCTCTTCATTGGGTTGAGTGACAGTATTGTTAATACTGCAGCACTCTAAACAAAGTCATGCAAGTCAGCTTTCAGAAGCATACTGACAATGGGTGTATACTGAGAATTCTAGGCGTGTGCCTCACAATGTGTGGGAGATAATGTGTACCTATATGCCATTGGTGAATACATTGCTTCTCTATTTACCCTTTAAATAGGTGATGAGGAGAATTTTATCATGTAATGATTATGTGATGAAAGGTTATAAAGTAATTTTTGAATTGAAAAAACAGGGTGTAATGATTATGCAGTGAAATGTAGTACCCTATGACTTTTTGGGACACCCTGTATTTTGGTTCAAGAGTTTGCTCTAATCAGAGTCTGATGGCTGTGTTGCAGTATAGACAAATGTTTCACAGGGTCTAGTTATATAAAGACTGGTAGGTCAGTCTTGTGTACTTCATGGAGTTCTAGGCATGTTGGGGAAAAGCCAAAAGATTTTTGGGGGACAAGTAGACTCTTAGCTCAGTTATGACAAGTAAATACCACATCTGTGATACTAGTTTGTCCAAGTCTCAAATTCTTATAGAAGAGCAAACTTAAAGCAGGAAAATGAACAATGTTACACATAAATTAATCCTATAATAAGCTGACCAGGCTAGGTCTAAGACTAGCCATGAGGCTTAGAGCAGGGGTGGGGAACTTCTGGCCTCAAGGTCACATGTAGCCTTCTAGGTCCTTGGGTGTGACCTTTTGATTGAGTCCAAGTTTTACAGAACAAATCCTTTTATTAAGGGGATTTGTTCTGTGAAGTTTGGATTCAGTCAAAGGGTTGCATTTGAGGAACCTAGAGGACAACGTGTGACCTTGAGGCCACAAATTCTCCGGCCTTGGCTTAGAGTTTCACTTCCCCCATCCTTAGCAAGAGAGTAAGAGTGGAAAGTATAGAAGAAGTATGTCAGTTGCCTTCATTCTCCAGCCCTACTAAAACTCTCATAAGTGTCCTTTAAGGAAAGTGACAGTTTTGTTATTATGAGTAATTTTTTGTCTTTGTACCACTAGCAGCAAGAATAATGTCTTATATATAGCAGATGTTTAATAAATAATTCTTGAATTGGATTGTTTTGGAGGTAATGACAATGCAAAGGGATGGCATCCTGTCTGTACCCTGAGGTAGAAAACAAATGAAAAGAATTCACTCACCCTAAATCAGCTAGGACTAAGAGGCATTCCATTGATAGGGGCAAGTAACAAAAATCATAGATATTTGAATGACCCTTTTATGTGGCAGCCAGGGAAGAATTGTGAGGTTGACTAACAGTAGAAGTGAGGATATGTTGATTACTGGACCAGTCTGTTGCTGCTGCTCTTCCCTCATTCCCTAACTCTGGTTCCAGATTATCCAAACCATTATAGAAGACATCAGGACTGGGTCAGACCTGATAGAGGACATCCTACTAATTTGCCATCAACAAAGGGGTTTCTTTCCACCTCTGATGCTCTGGTTAAACTTATTCCTCAGTGGTTAGCAAACTACCAACACTCACCTCAGCCACAGACTGAATAGCTCAGATTCTTGACCTTGTCATCATTTACTAGTGTTTTTCTTTTATGATCAAGAACTTTGACATTCTTGTATGTGGTCACCATTTTCTGTAGTTTTATCCTCCTTCTATCTCACTCCTCCCAAACCTATTCTTTATTCACACTTTGATCTGAAATCTCTCTCTCCATTAATATTTTGTCAGGATGTCACCCATATTCTGACTATACTGTTCTCCTTGCCTATTTGTAATTTGTCCTGTATATAATGTTTGTACATAATTGTTCTCTAACTGATTAGACTATGAATTCCTTGAGATTAGGGACTATCTTTCGACTTTCTTTGTATCTCTAATGTTTAGTACAATCATTGGCATAAAGTAGGCACTTAATGCTTATTAATTCGCTTATGGTCACACTTTGTTAAACATGAGCCCCACATTACTCCCACCAACCATTTCCTATAACTCTCATATACCATTGGATGAAGATGGAGGAAAGTCCCAGAACCATGGTACCTGATCTCAACTATGCCCTCACTGGAGCAAAGCCATCCTTATACCTTTCCTTATTTGATTTTCTATTAGTCAGTTAATATGCATTAAGGAAATACTTCATATGTGCCATGCACTATGCTAAGTACTTCAGATACAAATATAATAAATGAAACAATTTCTATTTGAAAGAAGCTTATCCTCTGTCCCACTCACCAACATGGCTGTTCCATACTTTCTCTTCTCCCTCCAAATCTCATACAGCACACATACATCAACAACTTCGGTTGATGCCTTCCTCTCAAACTTTATCCTCAGAATCACATTCTCCTAAAATTCCTTCTTTTCTCCTTGCAACTTTTAATCCTCATCTCATAATCCCTTCAGATCATTCTCTAGCATATCCTCCCAGAGAGGAGGCATTAGACTGACTACCAAACTGAAGGTCCACAAAGCCTTTGTGCTGACCTCATTGTTGTATGCCCAAGAAATCTGGACATCATACCAGTGCCATGCCAGGAAATTGAATCACTTCCATTTGAATTGTCTTAGGAAGATTCTGAAGATCACATGGTAGGATAAGATACCAAACACTGAAGTCCTTACTTGAAGTAAACTGCCACGCATTCAAACTCTTCTTCAGAGAATACAACTCTGATGGGCTGGTTACATTGTGCAAATGCAAAATGTGTTTGCCCAAAAGACTATTTTACGGAGAACTCACACAGAAAAAGTGTTCCTATGCTGGTCAGAAGAAGTGATACAAGTGACACTCTTAAGGTTTCTCTTAAGATCTTTGGAATTGATTGTGTGACATGGGCACAGGACCTCTCAGCATGGTATACCCATATCAGAGAAGGTTCTATGCTCTTTGAGAAAAGCAGA
This sequence comes from Pseudocheirus occidentalis, assembly GCA_028646575.1. Lineage (NCBI taxonomy): Eukaryota > Metazoa > Chordata > Mammalia > Diprotodontia > Pseudocheiridae > Pseudocheirus > Pseudocheirus occidentalis. Next base: position 2,458 of record JAQQSW010016642.1, on the reverse strand, counting down.
ATTGAAGCAACTCAAAGGAAACACAGGATATGCAACTTTAGAGTATCCACCCCAAATGTTCACACAGACTCTTTGTGCCATTCTGAGCTCATGTTGGTCTGATCAGTCACCAGTTGGACACCCTGAAACTTGACTCTAGCATAGTGATGTCATTTTGGTCCTTTTTCAGAATGAAGGACAACAACCAACCAGCCATTCAACCAACCTGTGTCTGACAAAGACATAGATTTTTTTGATAAGACCAGATTCTCTACATGTGCCCCCTATCCCATTCCATTTTGTGTTTTCAAACAAATTGCCCCGATTATTGTTCATCATTCATACCCTACAAATACTTATCCTCAGTGTTAGTCTACAAATACTTTCCAAGTCTTTCCTCCTTAAAATTTTCAGTAGAAATCAGTATTTGTTATCATTCTGTATTTCCCTTTCCTTTCTGAATCAGATTCCTTGAAAAAGTAAGCCTGCATTTCCTTTTTCTCACTTTCTTTTTTTTAACTCCCTGCAATATGAATTTTGACCTCATATTCAACTGAAGCTTTTCTCCAAAGTTATTGTACCAATGATATCAGAACTGCCAAATCTAATGATCTTTCTATAACCATCAATTCTTCTTGATCTCTTGACAACTTTGATCCCATTGAACATCTGAATGTTCTTTCTTCTCTGTGTTTCACAACAGTAGTCTTTCCTGGTTCTCTTCTTGTCAGTCTCGTTACTCCTTAATTTCTTTTGCTGATTCATCATCATGTATGTCATGCTCACTAAATGTGTCTATACCCCAAATCTCTTTCTTGTGTCCTCTTTCTCACTTGAAGACCTAATGAACTTTCATGGGATCGATTACCATATCTATGCAGATGATTCACATTATATATATGTGTGTGTATGTATATATGTATGTATATGTATACATACATATATTATGTGAGTCATCTGCGTATTTATATACACACATGCATGTATAGTATGTATGTGTACATGTGTTTCTATGAACATATAGTATGCATACATATACATATATGTATACATGGTGTGTGTGTGTGTGTGTGTGTGTGTGTGTGTGTGTGTGTGTGTGTGTGTAGACATCGTTATTTCTCCTGGCCCCTAGCCCTACACCCTGAACTGCCTATTAAACATTTTGCAATTGATGTTCCGTAAGCATCTCAATCTCAACAAATCTAAAACAGAATTTATCATCCTTCCCTTCAAATCAGTTCCCTTTCCTGAATGTCTTATTGCTGTTGAAGACAACATCATCCTTCTAGTCACTAACGTTTAAAAGCTTGATGTCATGCTTGATTTCTCTTTCTCATTTCACCACATATCCAATCAATTGTCAAATCTTGTCATTTCTTTTTCCACAATAGTTCTTGGATATGTTTCTTCCTTTCTACTCACATAGCTACCACACTAATTTAGTTTATTGTAGGCTCTCTTCTGAAATATTATGATAACCTCCTATTCAGTCTATGTACCTTAAGATTTTCTCTGCACCTTGGGAAAATATCTTTGGCATCTGTGTAAAGCAGAGGTGTCAAACACATAGCCTGAAGGCTGCATGTGGACCCCAATGATCCCACATGCAACCTGAACCAGATTGAAATGTTGTTCCTATTTGAATTTAATGTGTTGATGTGTGTATGTGTCATGTGTAGTATTCTGAGTTTTCTATGTATGGTTTAATGTTCTCTCTCCCCCCCATTCCTATTTCATTCTCATACCATTGATGTAAAGGATGATTCTTCCTCTACACAGGATGAACTAAGACAATTTGTGCCAAGATAGTCCATCTTCTTTATGGCGACCAAAGTGATTTTTCTAAAGTGCAGGTCTAATCCTTCCACTTTCTTACTCAGTCAACTCTAATAACTCTCTGTAAAGCCAAACACAGCAACTCTCCTGAGAACTGCTGCTATGAATAAGTTTAAGGGTTTAATTGCATAGTGTAATAAACTCTCTATGCAGCAATAAAATAAAGCATAATATTCAAGAAATTAAAGCATAATATTAACAACAACATAACAACTTCTTACCAAGGTGGCTATTGTAAAGCCAATCAGCAGTAGATTTCTGAGAAAATGCTACTGTGAGGAGCTTTTAAGATTCAGATTACACAGTATTAGTGAACACTGTTTATTCCATTACAAATCTTTATTCAGTACAATGTTCATAGTTTCAACAGTTCACAATATTATATACAATCTTCAGAACAAGGAAAGTCTCTGTATTATATCTTATTTCAGAAAGACACAATATTTAGAACAAGGAACAAAAGAAAAATAACCTGGTTTCCCTAAGGGGGAAACCAGCTTAACACTTGAAGATTCAATCAATCAAATAACAAAGGAATGACCTAGTTTCCCTATGAGGGAGTTGATTCAATCAACAATTCACAATATACTGATCTTCCACTCCTGGGGTAACCATTAACTTTAGTTTCCAAATAAAGTTCTTA
>JAQQSW010016641.1:0-11629 GCA_028646575.1 Pseudocheirus occidentalis | reverse complement strand
GATCAATGTTCTGGGCTGGGGGGTAGGGACAAAAAGGGGAGAAAATTTGTAAGTCAAAACCTGTGGAAATGAATGATGTAACCAAGAAAATAAATTAAAATTTAAAAAAAAAAAAAAAGAAAATAGGAAATCGCTAAATTTTTCTACCAATACTCTATACCTTACATAACCAAACTTCAGAGGAACTATACATACACTCTCTACACAAGGATCCTTTATCTGACAGTTTTCAGTCACTTGAAGTCTGTGTTTTGAAACAGCATGTTCTCGAAATTGTTCTCATAGAGGTGAATTTGATTCAACAAATATTCCAAGTGCCTATCATGTGTAAGGCACAGAAGTAGATGTTAGGAATATAAAGGTAGATACAGCACAAACCTGTTCACAATGAGTTATAGATAATGGATTAATTAATTTCTATCAGTGACTTTCCCAGTCAGTCAGTCAATAAACACTTATCATGTGCTTACTATGTATTTGGCCTTTTGCCAAACGTATATATAAAAAGAAAGACAAACACAGTCCTTACCTTTGAAGGGTTAACAATCAAATGTGTGAAACAATATGAAAATATCTGCATGCAAACAAACTGTGCATAGGATAAGTAGGAAATTATTGACATAGGGTAGGCATTAGACTTAGGAAAGATTGGGAAAGGCTTCCTATAGAAGGTAGGATTTTAGCTACGGCCTGAAGGAAGCCATAGAATCCAGGAACCACTGAATCCAATGACTTTTTCATAGACCTAACAGTAACAATAACTATTTTCACATTGCACTTTAATAATACACTTTAGTCCTACTGGATAGTCTCTATTATTTAGTTTTTATAATGCTGATCTCTCCTGTTCCTCTTCTGAGTTGTTCAATATCTCTTTCTCAGCTTACTTTGCTCATGTATGTCACCCTCACTAATCATGAGAAACCCACAAGGTTCTATGCCGGATTCTTTTTTCTTCTCCTTACACTGTCTTACTTGGTGATCTCGTTGGCTGATGTGGGTTCAATTATGGTATCTACATAATCCTCAGATCAATCTATGTATGTATGTATCTATCTATCTGTCTGTCTATCTATCTATAAATCCGCAATATTCATATGCACACATACCTGTATATATGCGCACATATACATGTTATATGTGTACTGAGAGTAGACATGTATATATAAATACATACACAAATAAATTACACACAATTCATGTATATGTGTCTAAATATTTATGTAGTTATATATATATATATTCACACATATACATTTACATGCCTATATTTTAATAGATAGATACATACATACTCTAGTCTGCCTCTAGGGCTAAAATAATTAATCATCCCTTTTTAGTCATTTTGAAATGGATCACATTCAATATGTCCCAAATAAAACTCACTAACTCATTATCTTTTCCCCAAAACCTATCCTATTCCCAACTTTCTTTTTATTTTTCTGAAAGGCAACAGCATCCTCCCTATCACCCAGTCTCACAATGTCAGTATCATCCTCAACCCTTCAGTCTTACTGACTGTACATTAAAAACTGGTAAAATCTTATTGTTTTCCTTTCTCTCAACTCATACAATCACTGCCTAATTCAGGTACTCATCATTGGCTATCTGGACTCTTGTTAATAACCACCTAACTGGTCTTCTTGCTCCAAGTCTCTCCCCACTAGAATCCATCCTTCACTCAGCTGGCATGGTGACTTGTCTAAAGTACAGGACTGATCATGTCATTGACCACATTTCTCCTCTTATTAATGTGCTCCAATGGCTGCATATTACCTATAGAACCCAATATTTTTTTCTTCTTCAACATTTAAAGCTCCTTGTCCTCCTCCTACCTTTATGTCCTTCTAACACCTTACTTTCCCCAACATACTCTATGTCAAGCAACATTAGCCCATTTACAATTCTTGTATATCTTATCTCTGTTCTTTGTACCATACCCCATTCCTACTAGAATTCTCTGCCTCTTCATCTTTACCTATTAATTTCCTTAACTTCCTTCAAGATTTAGATAACATTTACCCTAATGCTCTAAGCTTTCTCTAGTTCTTCCAGCTGCTAATAATGACTTCCCTCCTCAAACTAATTTTTGTCCACTCTGTATGCAAGTTGTAGCTACCTGGATGTTTATAAATTGCCACCTTGTTTAGACTGTTGGGTTTTGTTTTTGTTTTTAGATTTTATTAATATGTTTTGTTTTACATTACATTTATATATTACTCTTGTCCTGTGAGAAATCTTATAACAAAATAACACAATTAATGAAAACGAATAATATGATGACCTCATCTGAAAGAGCTTGCAACATTCCACATCAGTACCACCCCACCACCTCTCTACTTTTAATTTTCTTTAAAAAAATTAACTAATCTTTTTTTTCCCTCCTCTCCCCTATCCAACTGGGGAAAAAATAAAACAAATCAAATACGCATTTTATAGCTGAGAAAACTGACGTTGAGAAAGATTAAGTGACTTGCCTAAGACTGCTAAATGAGTAGGGGCTGAGATAAGAATTTAACTCAAATATCCCTGTTTCTGGGTTTAGTACTTGTGTTTCTCCAACACATCACCTCTAATCTCCATCAACTTCTTTTCTACATTTGACCCTAATGACCAGAATCAGGGAAAAAGACAATTCTAGAGTTGGGAGGCACCTCCACTGTTGCCCTTTTTGCAACCCTTACTCAAAGAAGAATATCCACTACAGTATTACAAGTAAGAAGTTCACCCATCTTCTGTTTAAAGATTCCTGTTAGACGAGGAGGTGAGGAGGGGAAAATCACTATCTCCATTGAGCAATTCCATTTTGGGGGGGAAGTTTATTTCATTTTAATCATCTAGGCTCTCTGTAATCAGGTATACACACCAATTACAGATGATATACATATGAGTGTATGTATGTATGCATGCATGCATGTGTATATATATATATATATATATGAATGATTCTCCTTTCTGGAAGAGTGAAGACCTGGATTGGATGCTCCTCAGACCCTTACAGTAGAGCCTCAGATTCCTCATTTGTAAAAGAAGGATGATACTAACACCTTTCTCACAAGATTGTTATAGGGATCTAATGAAATAATGTTTGTAAAATACTTTGAAATATTAAAACACTACTTAGATGCAATTATTATACTTAAGATTTATTATTATTATTAGTTATCTCATTTTTGCATCCTTTTGGATCGAGTCCAGATAGAAATGGTCCAAGAACCAGTCGCTATCTTGTAATTCTTCTATATTTAGTGTCCTGAGTATTCTTGAGGAGGTAGATAAAATAAATGCTTTTTGTAGTTGAATAAAATAAATTTTGATGCAAATTCATTTCATGTAGAATCACTGAAAACATTTTCAGAACTCACATCATACACAAGATACCTGGATGAACAGGTACCTCATCATTTCCCCATATTTTTCCTTTCTACTTTTTTAAATTTTACACATGATTTCTTCTCCTAGGTTCTGATATTTTTTAAAACTTTTCATTTCATATAATTTGAAAAATGTGAGTATTTATTTTGGCTACATCTCTTGAACTTGTTGCTCTTCATTTTCAAAAAACAAATCAATGGTACTTTTGAGTGCTTGTGGTAGCATTTTTGTCTCCAATGATACTTTGATTTCTAATCAAATTATTTGCTGACTTCTCAAGGATATTTTGGCACATATATGTGTTGTATAGGGATTTGTTACCTTTAGGCCATAAAGAATAGCATGTATTTGATGTATAATTCAAGTACCTAATTGTGCCTCTCTAGGTATCCTACAGATGCTATTTTTACAAACTGAAGTGATGTTTTGTACAGTTTCCAAAAACTTCATTGAATAATCTTCAAAAATGAATAAGACCAGATTCCTCAAATATAACCTTTCTGTGATTTCTGGTGGTAATGACTTGATCCTCAATTGTTCTTTGAGCCCATTTGAGTATATGCACAAATTATCATGCTTCATCCATTTGTTTTCTGATTTTTTTGAAACATATTTTTGGTTGAATTTGCAAAAATATTTTTATGAGGAGCCCTTTGCTTCCATTCTTGGACATTAGTCATTTAATAAGCATACCAAAGAATGTCCCTTTTAACAAATCTAGTGGTATATAATTGCTGCCAACCTTTATTATTGATTTGTGAATGAAGGTCTATTTGTTTGAAAAGTATTACTGTACATTTATATTCTGTGTATCATATTATCTGAGACTATCCATCAATCCTTTCCCTCTTTTTTATGAGAAAATGCTAATATCTGTATAATTGTTTTGGAGAGATAAGCCTTCTATTTCATTTACATTGTATGGGTTTTAGTTTGGACACCTTCAATATCTATTATTGTATATTTTACCATAACAAAAGGAAATTGCATAGGGATTAATTGTTTTACATGCATACTTACCATTATATTTTAATTTTAAAATTCCTATTTGGTCTCTCAACATAAAAAATACTTATCTTCCAATTTGATAGTCTTATATTTCATAGTTGTTTGACCATAGAAGACCAAAACCATTACTTTAATGTGATCTCTAAATTCAAGCTCAAAACTTTCACTCTCTGTTGTCTCTTATTTCATATTAAGAAATTTATATTTACTAAGTTCAAATGATTTTTTTATATTGCTGGAGAAATTTTTCCAAAAGATGGAGGATATATTTATTGTGCTTTTCTGTAGAATCATATACATTGATATTATCAAATGATTGCCATATTTAATTTGACTCCTTTATTGACTCAAAACTCATACACTGTTTTATTAAAGAATTTTGATAATAGATTTAATGTTAAGCAGAGTCATTAAGTTCAAACTATTTCTCTGGATAATATCACTTTTATATCAATTATTCTTGGCATTATTGTGCTCATAGCATGCTCTTAACAGAGAATAGTTTTCAACATGGAATCAAAAACTTCAGGGTTTTCCCTAGACCTGGACATTTTGCATATTTAGAGTATATGACTAAGCCATGAGTGCAAAACAGAGTCAAAGGATTTATGATAATAAAGGTGGTATTAATGTCAAAGTGATTTTCAGCATTTTGTTCAATACTTGTTGAATTGGTAATCAGTTTTTCTTTTACCTCTGAAATTTCAGTTAACATTTTGTTCTTCAGACAATATATTATTTTCTTAAAAGTGTTTATAGATTTTTTTTACCAAAATTAAGTACTTTGAATAAATTACAATACACATGACTAGGATCTATTTGGAAAGGTCATAGTCATTCTTGTCTTTTTTGTTGTTAAGAAATAAGTGGTGCTTTCTCTTAAAAAGCTTGCATTAAAAGAAGGCTGCTTTGCCAATTTGCTGTTTTATCATCATCCTCATTTTCCTCTTCTTCATGGGATGCAGATAAATATGGCCTTAAGATAAATAATTGCCCTACTACTGTTATTCTTTTATATTTAATGTTTTACAGACTGCATTTGACACTAATAACCAGAATCATGGAAACTGGACAGAAGGTACTTCAGCTGGCCTTTTGTGCAACCCTAACTCAAAAAACAATCTTCACTATAATATTACAAATAAGGAATCCATCAAGCCTCTGTTTAAAGACTTCACAGGTCAAAAAGAAATTCTTTTTAATGGAATAAAAGTATTAAGATGTCTATTTATCTTCTCTAGGTTTATTGAAAGCATCCCCAAAACAAAAACACAGGATTACAAGGACAAGATGAACATCATACTGTTCTCATATGATTTTTGTCTCCTTTGTCAGTCTCAATATTTTGAAATGTTTTTTGGTCCATGTATAATGAAACATAGAATATCAATTTTCCTACGCATGGTAGCTATTACTGTGGTGTTGTATATTATATATTTTCATTTTAGTAAGTACATTGTTGCACAATAAAGACTTGGACATGTCACCATTTATTGAAGAGTTTGTGGTTTAGGCAACCTTTACTTTTTAGTAGACGTTTCACTCGAGATAGCAAAGTACCATGACAGTAGCAAGCAGTCTATTGGAGTTCATATGGAAACTAAGCATACAAATCAGGTAGGAATGCAATATAGACAAAAAGAAGTATACACATTTATGTTTTAATATGAAATATATTGAAATCATTACCAAAAATATCACTACAAGAAGACTCAAAATCAAATTAACATTGTTTGCTAGAAATTTGGCACTTTTGCCAGAAAGTGTTTTAGCAATATTGAGAATGCGATTATTACTGTTTTCAGCATGGACAACACATGCTTATAATTTCTTTTTTTTATCTCAAACTATGTGAAGTTTAAGTAGTCTTCAGGAGGAACAATAATTGTTCACATAGATTGCTGTTGTCGTGCAGTCATGCCAGACCCTTTGTGATCTAATTTTAGGGTTTTCTTGTCACAGATACTAGAATGGTTTGCCATTTCCTTCTGCTGCTCATTTTACAGATGAGGAACTGAAGTAAACTGCGTCAAGTGACTTGCCCAGGGTTACATAGCTAGTTCGTAACTGAGGCCAGATTTGAACTGGTGAAGATGAATCTTTCTGATTCTAAGCCCAGTGCTTTATTCACTGTGCTACCTAGCTCACATAGGATGTAATATCGAATCTTACTAAAGTCCTTGTGGCAACCATGCCCCTTTCAACAAAATGTCTTGACAAGTAATAATAAAAATCTGGAATATTAAGTTGATTTTTAAATTTCTTTTAGTACTGTGTTACAATGAATTTCAACTAGTTCCATTTCAATGTTACTTTTCACTTTCAACATCAAAAGAAAATGGAATGTTAAATAGTCAAAAATGTTTTCATGAATTTTTAATCCTTCAAATTGCCTTTATTATTATTATATAAATTGCCCAATTCAAATAGTAATTCCTGAAATTTAGAGTAATACTTGTTGAAACTACAAAAACCAAATGACTCTTAACAAGTTATACATGTAGGTAGATGAGTCAAATCACTTCTTTTTAGTTGTCTTTCCTAAAGACCAAGTTTTATCTTAAATGCTTTAATGCAGTCACACATAAATGTTACAACCAGATTTCAACCCAGAAGTTTTAAATTCATTTCCTTTAAATGTCCCCATCATATCTATAATGAAAGGCAAATCTTAAAACCAGTTCTTATGATTAAGTTGATCAGCTGACTCTCATTTCTAAAACCCTTTTGATTTCATGGTAAAGTTGTTAAAATCACTTCCAAATCTTACAACAACAAAGCCAGGAAACTTCTATATAATAAAGTAAAACTTCATGATCATTTTCAGTTTCCAAGAGTGATGAAGAAAACTTGCAGATTCAGTCTTTGAGAATACATAAAAATTCACTGTTTTCTTAAGAAACTTCATCACATGCTGCCTCTTCACAACTTGAGCACATTTCCTGGTATAAGATGAAGTGAAAATAATGAAACTTACTATCAGGAGTGATTTTGTTCTCCTTAGCCAATAATTTGGCTCCAAATACATTTGTCTTACCTGTCATTGCTGCTGCAACATCTGTAGACACACACCATCATTTTGATAATGGAAGATTTTGCATTTCTAAAAGCTGACAAATATCCATATTTTCATCAGCTATCATTTAAAAAAGTCAGACAATATTCCAATTTGAATTCATTTTTCCCTGATGTGAGTGGTTATTTTACTACTTATTTCCTTAACAATGTTTCATAATAATTAAATATGAAAGGTTTTCACTTTGGTGGGACAGAGAATTTAGTGACTTTCAGGAATTTGCCTTCACTAAAATGCTTTGAATGTTTAGCTACAAGTTCTGAAAGAGCATAATGAGATTTGACCACACTTTGATTGTCCTTTTGAATTATTTTTTTGCAGATACTTTTTTTTGAAGTGAAGATAGCAATTTTATCAATTTATCTTCTCTTATTTTATCTAAGAACTGATCATACTCAGGACAGAGTGTTTCATAGGGCGGGGGGTGGGGGTGGCCATGTTCCTTGGAGACACTAATACTGTGTCTACAAATTAAACACGACATCCTGATTCTTACTTCAGAAAAGAAATCATCTCGCTCCTATCTTACCTGAAAAAAGCCTATGTTCTTCTTGTATAAATCTTTTTCTTACTGCTCTTAGATTGTGACATGATTTATGCTTTACCAATAAAATAAAAATAGATAAATTCAAAAATAATTTTTAGTTATTTAGGTTTGGGTTTTTTTTTTGCTTTTTGGAGGGGGGAAGGCAGGGCAATTGGGGTTAAATGATTTGCCCAAGGTCACATGGCTAGTAAGTGTTAAGAATCTGAGGCTGGATTTGAACTCAGGTCCTCCTGATTCCAGGGCTGGTGTTCTATTCACTGCATGACCTTACTTCCCCCCATAATTTTTAGTTTTATACTTCTATTTATAATTAATTATATATGTATTTATGACATAACTATATAATAATTTTTAGATATAATTATATTCTACATAGACACATTTTATATGGACATACACACATGTAATGCTACATAAGTTGTAGGAAAGAATCTTCTTTCTTTTAACCTCTTTTACTACTATGGGAGAATGCATTAATTCATAATTGTTAGAGGAGATGTCAGTATTTTAAAATTATTCTGTGATAATACAAATATTGTTAGGATCACTGAACAAAGTTATTTTTGTGGTTGAATATAACAGGTAATCCTTTTTCATTTTAATATATAAAAAAGATAACTTGGTCAAGATATTATGTAAGATTGCATTTTGCCCTACTGAGTCAAACTGTTTACTGAAACCAACAGTAAGTAGCTTTAATGCTATATTCTGCATACCTCTCAGTCAACTGTGTGATGGTAAGGTTTTGATCTGCTCTAGAACATCTGTTCAATTCTCAAATTTTCATTCAAGTTACCCTCCATGTCATCATAAAGAATTCCCATAAAGATTTTCTAAAGAAGATAAAATAGACATTTTAATTAGTAGTAACTAACTTTGTTGTTTATTTGTATCTAGTTGTATTGTATGTAGTTTGTGTTCAGTTGCTTATTAGTGGTATCTGTGATTTTTTTTTTGGCTTTCTGAAGTGTCCCCAGTTAACATATCTTAAAAATGCATCCCTTTAGCACACTTAAAACTGTATTACCTCAAATATGGATTACATACAAAGACTTAAACTTACTCAAATCTGGTGAACTTTTTGCCAACTTTATTTTCTTTTCAACTTCTTAAATCCTTAAATATCTCTTAAATCCATCCACTTCTCTACACTCACATGGTCACCACCCCAGTTCATGTCTTCATTGTGGCCTTCCTATTTGCTTGGATTATTGTGATTGCCTCCAGATTGGTCTCATTTATACCAGTCTCTCTCCACTTTAAGCCTAGTTCCACAAAGCTGCCAAAGGAAAAAAAAAATCTTTGTAAAGCACTGGTCTTACCATGTCACTGTGCTGCTTAAAAATCTTTAGCATCTCCTTATTGCCTAGAGGGTGAATGGAAATACTTCATCCTAGGATGTAAGACCTTGTATAGTCTGGCTCTAATATATCCTTTAGATTTATTTCAAATTATTTTTCTTTACACACTCATATTCTAACCCTCCCAGCCTTCTAGTTCACCAAATTTGGCATTTCATCTCCCATCTCATTACCTTTACACAGGCTTCTCCTTATACTTGGAATACACTTCTTTATCTTCTAGTATCTTAAGATTCCTTCAAGGTGCAGCTCCTACAAAAATCCTTTCTTCATTCTTTTCATTTCTTAATATTTTCTTACTATTTCAATTACTTTCTTGTTACTTATTTTAGTTAATGTTGCATCCTCCAGTACAGTATTAGATCCTTCAGTCCAGAGACTTATTTTTGACTGTCTTTTTATCCCTTCTGCCTGTCACAGGGCTCTTTACATAAAAAGTACTTAATCAATGTTAGTCGAACTGAATATACTATATCCGATACTGAGGTGTTAGAGTTCAATCACAATATTTTCATAATCAACAATGACAGGAATAAGTTACTATAGAAATGCCAGGCTCTGGGGGGCAGATCCAAGATGGCAGTGTAGAAGCAGCAGTGTCCCACAGCTCCCATGCAACCACCCTAAACACCCATAAAAATATGATGATGGACAAATTCTAGGACTCTCAAACTCAAAAAATAGAGAAAACACATCTCCCGTGGAAGGCAGCTCAGCAGCAGGGGATCATCGCAGCAGGATGCTAGCTGAGGCCGGCCCAGCTTAAAATGGAAACTGAGGTCAGGCCCTGAGGAGGTAGGAAGGAGCCAAGCTGAGCTGCAGACAGTCTACAAGAGAGAAGATCTACAGCCTCCAGCAACTCCACATCTACCAAGGTGTGAAAAATAGGAATTAAAGAAAGGTATGAAAAATTGGGATTAGAGAAAGGCAGCTGGCTGGAGGGGGTCATCCCAGGCCAGGAGCTGAGACTATCCCAATCTGAAACCACCATGTGGTCAGGCTCCAGGGCGGCCAGGAGGAACAAAGCCTCCCAAGCCACAGCGTGAGTCTACTTCAGAGAAGACCTAAGCACCTGGAGCAATCTGCATAAGCCAGGATTAAAGGTCAGTGAAAGTGAGTGAAGCTTTCAAGCTAAATTTGGGGGAGGAAAAGCAGTTTGGCTAATCTACCCCTAGGGCAAGGAACCAGTGGGGGAAGGGCAGAAACTGCTGTAACCGGCAGATGTTCCCACTGGGCTGCTTCAGAGCCCCTGGCCTGTGGATCGCTCAGGGAGTATGAGTCAATTGATAAGGGCAAAGTGCTCCTGCATTGAGTGGCCTGGATCCAGATCGTAGTCTTGGGTGGTGGTCCTGGGGAGCACTTTCAGCAAGCCAAAGCTAGGGGAGGCTGCAACACCCCCCTGATAGCTCTGGCAGCTGGGAAAACTCCAGGGATTTGGAAGAGAGCTTTCCCCCCTGGAAGCAGAATTTCACAAAGCTAAAAAAAACCAACCAATTAATTGACTGGCCAACATGAGGAAAAGGAAGCAAAATAAGAATAGCAATAAAACTCTAGAATCCTTTTTTGTGTACAAAAAGGATCAAAGCATGGAACGGGAGGAAGACAACCCAGTCAGAACTCCCACACCAAATGCTTCCAAGACACTTGAAGAATGGCTAGTACCTATAGATAATCTAAAAAAGGACTTTGAAAAACAAATAAGAGAAGTGGAAGAAAAATTGGGAAGAGAAATGAGAATGATGTGAGAAAATCATGAAAAGAGAGTCAACAAGCTGACTGAAGAAAACAACACTTTAAAAAATATATTAACTCAAATGGCAAAAGAGGCCCAGAAAGCCAGTGAGGAGAAGAATTCCTTACAAAGTCGACTTTTCCAGATGGAAAAAGAATCTCAAATTCTGAAGAGAATAATTCCTATAGAATTAAAGTGGAGCAAGTAGAAGCTAATGACTTTATGAGAAACCAAGATACTATTAAACAGTTACAAAGAAATGAAAAAATAGAAAGCAATGTGAAATACCTCCTTGAAAAAACCACTGACCTGGAAAATAGATCCAGGAGAGGCAATTTGAACATCATTGGTCTACCTGAAACCCATGACCAAAAAAAGAACTTGGAAAGCATCCTTCAAGAAATCCTCAAAGAAAATTGCCCTGATGTTTTAGATTCAGAGGGCAAAATAGAACTTGAACGAATTCACTGATCACCTTTTCAAAAAGATCCCCAAAAGAAAACTAGAAATGTTATTGCCAGGTTCCAGAA
>JAQQSW010016640.1:0-11629 GCA_028646575.1 Pseudocheirus occidentalis | reverse complement strand
AGGGATAGGTGAAGGGAATACAAATGTATAAATATGTATACCTACTCATATGTCTATATAGGAGGGTATATATGTGTATGAATACATATCTGAGCATGGGTAAAAAAAAAATCACTATCTATTCCAATGAACTTAACTACTCCCTGCAACCTCCTGTTTTGTGAGAAAATAGAGTTAAGCAAAACAACCTGACATATTGCCCCTGTTGGATGGAGTATCTCGTATTTTGAACATAGGTTCCATTACTTCTATGATAGTCAAAAGTGGCCATTGCATTGACCTAAGCTCTAATGCCTCTTAGAATTTTTATCTCCAATTATCAAACTTTTTTTTCTTTCTTCACTTCCCCATTTCATCAAATGTGAAAAAGAAAAACAAAAGACTTAGAGCAAATATGCATAGTCAAGCAAAGCAAATTCCTAAGTTGTACATTTATAGAATGTGTGTCTCTTTCTGCATATGCAGTTATTCATTTTTATGTTAAGAGATGGGTAACATTCTTCCTCATCAGTCCTCTGGAATCATAATTGATCTTTATGTCAATCATTGTTTTTCATCTTTCAATTTTTTTCATAGTGGTGTCATCAAAGTGTTCATTGTTCTGGTCCTATACAATTCTTATGAGGCTCTCCATGTTTCTCCCATGGCATTCTCTTTCATCATTTATTACAGCAGAATATCATTTTAATGCACACACATACCTATTTATAAATATTTATATACATCTAGCTATCTCTCTATACCATAATTTGTTCAGTTATTCCTTAATTGATAGGGACCCTCTTAGTTTCCAATTCGTTGCCATGACCAAAAAAAAACCCTTAAAACTACTGTAGATATTTTTGTACATATAGTATCTTTCCCACTTCTTTTAATACCTAGAAACAGCATGGTTTTTCTTTAAACTGTAGGCGTCATTGTGTATATTCCTTTCTTGGTTTTGCTTACTTTACTTTGCATTCATACATAGAAGTTTTCCTAAATTTGTCTGTAGTCTTCCCTTAACAGACACTACTTGACTGAGACTCACTGTTTCTGGTGACCTTATCCTCCGTTATCTACTTTAGATTGCCATATCAGATGTAAGTAAGGCTGACTCATTCCCTCTCACTTTCACCCTCTTTCCATTTACTGTAAAAGAAGATTTCTAGCCTCTTTTATGTGAGATAATTTACCATAATCTACCTCTTACCTCTTCCTTTCTCCTTCTCCCAATATATTCCTCTCTAACCCCTTAATTTAATTTTTAAAACATCATCACTTCATATTAAATTCACCCTGTGCTCTCTGTCTCTCTCTGTCTCTCTCTGTCTCTCTCTCTCTTTCTCTCTGTGTGTGTGTATATATACACACATATATGTATATGTGTGTGTATGTATGTATGTATGTATTCATTCATTCATTCCTACAAATACCCTAAAATTCACAAAAGTCTCATGAGTTCAAATATCATCTTTCCATGTAGGAATGTAAACAGTTCAATGTTAATACGTCCCTTATGATTTCTCTTTCCTGTTTACCTTTTGTGCTTTTCTTTTTTTTCACCAAATGTCACTTACCTTATTTTCTCTTTTAATTAATTAGTTCATTTTTGGTTTACAACATCCATTTCCACAAGAATTTGAGTAACAAATTTTCTCCCTGTCTCTCCCCTACCCCACCCCAAATAGCAAGCCCTGAATGGCCCTTCCCTCAATCTGTTCTCTCCTATATCCTCTCTGCCCCAAACTTCTAGTAGGGCAAGATGGATTTCTATACACCAGTTTTTGTATATCTTATTTCCCAGTTGCATGTAAAAAAATCCAATTTTTAAAACTTTTTTTATTGAAACTTTGAGTTCCAGAGTCTTTCCCTACTTCCCTCCTCACCCATCCCCACTGGGAAGGCAAGCAATTCAACATAGGTTGTATATGTGTATTTATGCAAAACATGTCCATAGTAGTTATATTGTGAAAGACTAGCAATATTTCCCTCCATGATATCCCATCACCCACTTATTCTATTTCTCCTTTGACCCTGTCCCTTTTCAAAAGTGTTTGCTTCTAACCACCCACTGCCCCAATCTTCCATATCTTTTATCATCCTTCCTCAAATCCTCTTTGCTACTTTCCTGTAGAGTAAGATACCTAATTGGTTGTGTATGTTATTCTGTCCTTAAGCCAAATTCAATGAGATTAAGGTTGTCCCATTCTCTTTCACCTTCATACTCTTCCCCACTATTATAACAGTTTTCTCTTGCCTCTTTTATATGAGATAATTTATACTAATCTATCTCTCCCCTTCTCCTTCTCCCAATATATTTCTCTCTCACTGTTTGGTTTTATTTTTAAGATATCATCCCTTCATATTCAATTCAGCCTGTGCTCTCTGTCTATGTATACATGTACATATACATGCAAACACTCACATATATATTTATACACACCCTCCTATACATACATATGTGTGTATGTATGTATATATAAATATACATTTATGCACACACATATTTTCTTCAGCTATCCTCATACTGAGAAAAGCCTTATGAGTTACAATGATCATTTTTCCACATAGGAATTAAAATAGTTCAACTTTAATAAGTACCTTATGATTTATTTTTTCCTGTTTACCTTCTCATGCTTCTCTTGCTTCTTGTATTTGAAAGTCAAATTTTCTGTTCAGCTTTGTTTTTTTCAATCAAGAATGCTTGAAAGTCTTCTATTTCATTGAGTGTCCATATTTTTCCCTGAAGAATTATACTCAGTTACCCTGGGTAGTTGATTCTTGGTTTTAATCCTAGCTCCTTTTACCCTCAGAATATTACATACAAAGCCCTGCAACCCCTTAATGTAGAAGCTGCTAGGTCTTGTGTTATCCTGATTGTGCTTTTACAATACTCAAATTGTTCCTTCCTGATTACTTGCAGTATTTTCTCCTTGAACTGGGAACTCTGTAATTTGGCTATAATATTCCTAGGAGTTTCCTTTTTGGAATCTTTTTCAAGAGGCAATCAGTGAATTCTTGCAATTTCTATTTTACCCTCTGGGTCTAGAATATCAGGGCAATTTTGCTTGATAATTACTTGAAAGATGGTATAAAACATCTTTTTTTGATCATGGCTTTCAGGTACACCAAAAATATTTAAATGATCTCTCCTGGATCTATTTTTCAGGCCAGTGATTGTCTAATGAAATATTTCACATTGCCTTCTATTTTTTCATTTGTTTTGGATCTGTTTTATAGGATCTTGCTTTCTAATAAAGACATTATCTTCCATTTTCTCTAATCTAATTTTGAAGGAATTATTCTCTTCAGTGAGTTTTTGAAATTTCTTTTCCATCTGACTGATTCAGCTTTTTATGTCCTCTTCATTGGCTTTTTGGCCCTCTTTTGCCATTTGAGTTAGTCTATTTTTAATGTGTTATTGTCTTCAGTATTTTGGGGGGGAGGTCTCCTTTATCAGGCTCTTGACTACCTTTTCATGATTTTTTTTGCATCATTCTCATTTCTCTTCCCCATTTTTCTTCCACTTCTCTTACTTGATTTTCAAAATACTTCCTGAGCTCCTCCATGGCCTGTGACCTATTCATATTTTTCTTGGCACCTTTTGATGCAGGAATTTTGAAATTGTTGTCTTCTTCTGGTTTGATGTTTTTATCCTTTTTGTACCCCCAAAAGATTCTATGGTCTGATTGTGCTTCCTCTGTTTGCTCATCTTGCCAGCCAATTATTTTGCTTTTGAGCTTTTTGCCATAGTAGAACTCTGCTTCCTGAGTGGAGAGAGCTGTGTCCCAAATTTCTGGGGTTTTTTTGTTTGTTTTTTTTTCAGTTGTTGTCAGGGGTGTTGTCAGAACTATGAGGAGGGTGTCTTTTCTATAGCCACCACAAGCTCTGGTGTGCTAGTGTTCCTCACTCCAGGGCCACCACACAAGACAGCAACCCAGATCTAATCAGGCCAAATCAAGAGCAATTTCCCTCTGAATGGTCACTTGGTCCCCCTACGAATTTCAAGCTCTGTAAGCAGCCACATCACAGCACCTGTAGTCACATTGATATTGCCACTTCTGTCACCCTTGGGTCAGGAGCCAGACCACCCTCTTCTCTCATCCAGTTTCAACTGACCTTTTACTCTCTATTTAATGTTTAATGTTTATGGGTTGACAAGTCTAGAAACCACCACAGCTGTTAATGATTCACTCACTTGAAGTCTGCTCTGACTGCTGTGGGCCATCAGTCTGGGCCAGCTTAGCTCAAATGGGATTGTGCTCAGGTCCCAGCCTAATACTATAGGCCTTTCCTGTTGGCCTGCCAGGCTTCCTTCAGAGGGAGATTTGTTTCTTTCTGTCATGCTGTGGATTCTGTAGCTCTAAAATTTGTTTAGAGTAATTTTTTACAGGTATTGGATGGGGTTGGAGTGGGAGTTAAAGCAAGTTCCTGCTTTTACTCCACAATCTTGGCTCCACCCTCATGTTTCTCTTGAGTCTTGTATTTGAAAGTCAATTTTTCTATTTAGGCTGGGGCTGGGGATGGCCTGTGCTTCTTTCTCACCTAGATCTGACAGACCTTTCCATCCAACCTTATATGTTGTCTTTGGTGTTTGTGAGTTGAGAAGTCTGGAAACTGCCTTAGCTGCCAGTGATTCAGTCGCTTGAGCCTGTTCCAGGTTTGCTGGGACCCCGTATATGCTGGCAGCCTGGTGCAACAACAGTCATTTCCTGTTGACCATCCAAGTTGTGTTGAGCTAAAATTATGTTTCACTTCCTCAATATGCGGGTGCCTCTCTAAAACTTGTTTAGAGTAATTTTTACATGTATTTGGAAGGGTTTGGGGGACAGCTCAAGGAAGCCCTTGCTTTTCCTCTGACATCTTGCTCTGCCCTGAGAATGCACTTTATATGAAGGGAAGTTGCTTGATAAAATTATGGAAAGCAAGAATGAAGGCCCTAGATTGAGAAGGTCAGAAATTCATATTTTATTTGGTAAGCTATAAGAAACCACTGAAAGGTTTTTGAGAAGAGGAAGGACAGTATCACACACTTTGTTTTATAGAGTTCAACATTCTATATACCTTAAAAGACATGGAGGTCAGTCTCCTGATACTCCATTAGCCCTGATATTACTGCATTACTTTACCTGACAGAAGGACCTTAAATATATTTTAGCAACATATATCACAAAATCTTCCTGGCGTGTGCTCCTACTCAGGGAAAACTTGGAAACTTCAGGATATGGTTCATTCTGCTTCTCCAAAAATGTCCTCAGCTCCCCTTACAAGCACTGAGGTATGTTTATTTACATAACCAAGATATAGAAAGCCCACAGACAATAAATAAAACTTCTTAATGAGCCCTATACAATCCTTCCAAATTGTATCCGTACCCTATGTGGCCTGGGACGACAAGAGAGTTAACTTTATTTCCTTCCCCATTCTCTCTGATCTACAGAGAACACAGGCCTCAGTCTACCAGTAAATGAGAAAATATTGATTTATTCATCCTTGAGGTGTCTCTGCCTCTTTGCTTCTTGATTCTGGCCCCAGATCTAGTTTTTGGCTCTATGATTCCTCAATATACTAGCTTCTTCCCCTTCAGTGTGTTGTCACTCACCCACCTGGAGCAAGCTTCTGCCCTCTAGGGATCAGTTGGATGTGATAATCTCTAGCAAAATCATTTCTCCAGGTCCACAAGAAACTCAGCTTCCTATCCAGCACCAGTTGCTTTGCTCCAGAGGCCAAAGAAATGAATCCCAAGCCTCTCTCCAGTTCTTCATGAGCTTTAACAATGTAACTACCACCTGCTTCCTCGCCAGGATCTATACAGATACTGCACAGTGCAGTTTCATGTCTCCATCTGAAATCTGTTTCCTCTCATGTCATTAATTGACTCCATGTCATGAAGATATTTTTCTTTACTGTTTCTCCCCTGCATAGCCTGCTTGATCCTTTCTGTATGAGACAACTTCTCTTTGGAATATGTCTTAGGAGGTACACTTCTCCTTCTCTTCCTCATGGATGATGGCAAGCCCCTTGCACTAGGTCAAATCATTAGATGTCCCAAATATTTTTAGCTGTTTTCCTAAGGTCATTTTACCCTGGATTTGTAAAAATACTATTCAGAATGGTCCTGAGCCATTAAATGCTTCTTACTGATTTGTAACATTATATAAATCAACATGATAAAGGGTAGCAGCTCAATGTAGTTGGAAGATTTCTGCTTGGTTCAGAGAAGCAAAGAAAAATAGAGGGCTTTTCTTTGACCTTAGAAGCCCTCCTCCTACTATGCCCCCTCTTGCCTTGTCCCCCTGGCTCACTCTGTTATTTACATCCCTGTGAGTTTGATAATTGTGTGGAATTGCATGAAATGTGCAGTGCATTTGATTAGCTGGGCCTGCGGCTGTCGATAGGTACAGTATATATAGCTATTTGAATTTAATGATTTCTGCAGTTAAGCTGGCTTGGGCTAGAGGGGATATATGATCACTAAGGTGAAGGCAGCAATTTACCAAGCAACATACTCTCATTCTACCTCTTCCTACTCCTAGGTTCTCTGGCAGCCTATACTTAGTGATGTTTAATTGGGGGAAAAAGCCTTTTGAACAGTTAAATTCTATTCATAGGAATAAGTCATATTTATATAGTGCTTTATGGTTTTCAAAGAGCTACTCTCACAATACCCCTGTAATGTGGGTAACATTATTATTCCCATTTTAGAGATAAGGAAATAACAATGAAGATAGAAGTGACCTAGACACCAAGCTAGAAAGATTATACATACATGTTATACATACATAGTATAACATGTTTAAATATTGTCAGTATCCTTGTTTATATTTCCTTCATGTTCTTGTGCCCTCTCAGGAGAACTAATATCCTTTTTCACAAAGAATAAAAACAAATAAAGAAGAAAAAACACACAGAGTCTGACAACATCTGAAAATTTGCAGACCCATAGTCCCTCATCCCATACAATCAAGAAATGGAAAACCCTTTTCTTATCTCTTCTTTTGGGATAAATTTGGTCATTTTAATTATACGTCGTTCAGCTGACTTTTTTTTTAAAGTTTTATTACCATTTTCTTATTGTAGTCACTGTATAGTGTTTTCTGGGCTTTGCTTGTTTTGATTTGAAGAGGTTCATAGAATTCTTCCTGTGTGTTCTTGACTTTTTAAATTCATCATTTCTAGCAGCATAGTACATTCATTCACATTGATCTTCCACAATTTAACTAGTCATTACACAATTGATATGTATCTACTTTGTTTCTAGTTCTTTGCTACTACAAAAAGTGCTATTATAAATATGGGATCTCCCCCCCCATCTTTGTCATCTTTAGCCTATGTAACTAGGAATAGGATCTCTCGACCAAAGAATCAATCAAGAATCTAGCCATCAATGGATTTTTTTGTAATGTCTGAAAACCTGCATAATACTTTGAAGGACAGAAGGATATGACTGAGAAAGGATAGAAATGGTTGCATTCTAAACACATTATCTATTTAGATTCAGTTAGGCATAGCATCCAAAAGTTAAAATGTGTATCAGAAATATACAAGCCTCCCAATTCGCAAAATGAGACCAATTTCCTTAACTCAATCCAACAAATTCATTCAGCCTATTTTTATTAGATACCTATTATTTGCTAGGAACTGAATCATGTGCTGGGTATAGAAAGAAAAAAAAACTATTCTCCAAGAAATTTCAATTTGGTCTGTGCCTCCATACTCATTTTTGTTGATTAAAGCTTTAAAATTTCTCTCCTCTGTATACGTTTCATTACTTCAGATAATTTTCTTATTTTAATTGAAAACAAGATGCTTCCCCTTTAGCAAGCAAGTTCATTACCTGTTATATAAAATACATTTCCAATATGTGTGTGTGTGTGCATGTGTGTGTATGTGTGTGCCTGTGTATGTGTGTGTGTGTTGGTATAGAAGGTCCTTTTCTCTTAAGCTGCATTTACTATCCAGGAACCATATACAAAACAGAATTCAGTGTTAGCTCATGAAGTCAATTTTTAATTATGGATGTCTCCTAATCAACATTTCTAGTCTGTAACACATTTAATTTAAAGTCTACATTTCAATCTGTAAATTAAACTGGAAAAAATGGCTTTTATGATAACACATACAGATCTATTACATGAGGAATATTCTGATTCCTTGGTGAATCCCTACTGAATTTCCATAGCACTTACATAAAGTGACTGTAATTATATTGGATATTACATGAAATCCTCTGAGAACTCTAGTATATAGAGGCTCAATAGAGGAAAAAAAAATGCCACAGATAAATAGGGCATTAGTTAGATTTTTTTCCCCCTCCTTTTACAATATGCCTTTAGTGGCTCATTTGTGTATTCATTTCTTTACTTTAGTGTGGTTGGGTTTTTTTTAGCTTTTTTTTCGCATTAGCTTCTTTTACAAAAAAATCATTTTTGACATGAAAAAAGAACAGAAATATCACAATGATGCTAAGCCTTTGGATATATTTGAAATGATTCTAAAAGTACAGATAATTTGAAGTTTGCGGATCCTGAATATATTAAATGAATGCTCTTTGTTGTAATGATATTTACAATGAGCTGTCCCTAACCCAAACAGACCTCATGTTAAACTTTTTTTGAAAGTTGTTTTTTTAAGTACATATCAAGTATTATTTTGTATTTTTTTAATGTGAATATATCGTGTTACTACCATTATGTGGCAAGCTCCATATTATATGTTTCCACATTTCTCCAAATTTCCAGTTTTTTCTCCGGTTTTCTAGCTTTTCTCCACTGATTTTTGATTCTTCTAAGAAAAGTCTTGTGTTCCACAATTCCTAGACACATAATGTCATTGAACGAATACTTGTATTTAAAAGAAAATTGTTGATATTATTGAGAAGTAACTTAGAAATGATCTAAATTTTATGTAATTTCCTAAATATAATCATTTGTTTGATTCTACGAGATCACTTTTATTGTTCATTTGCAATGGCTGTCAAAAATATGTAAACTAATGAATCTATTAAATGGGCTAGTCATCCAAATGTGTTATCTATTTAGATTCAATTAGGAACAACATTCAAAGGTCAAAATGTTTAGAAGAAATATACAAGACTTTTTAATGTTTTATTTTGCAGAATGGGATCAATTTCAATTCACTCCAAAAAATTTATTTTACACATTTTTCATTATGTGCCTTCTATGTGCTACACACTGGACCAGGTGCTATATACCATAATTCAGGCAATACACTTTTTAAAATTTTTATCCACTATGGCTTCTCCTGTGTGGATTACTTAGCTGATCTCACTTGAGTTGCTTTGGATTTTATGAAGGAAAAATTTAATTATTTCAGGGCTGGATGTACTCAGTCATCAGAAAACAAGAACCTGCAAAGTACCTCGGCATGATTCCTTCCAAAAGAAGGAATCGTTCTTTTATCTGAACATTTTACAGGACATAACATTAACAACAACTGCATTTCACTTTTTATAGTACTTAAATATGCAAAATTTCTTTTTCATAACATCTTCCATGACTCTTCTGAGTGCTTTTGCCAGGAATATGTTTTCTTGTTTTATTTCTTAATTAATTTTGATAGAGTAGCTTTGAACAAAATTCACTATGCTTGCATCAAGACCTATTTTAACCTCTTAGTTTATGCATTGGAGATACTTTGTTGGAGGAGAACCATTGAGATTCTATTTTTTTCTAAGTAAGACATTATTCTATAAGAAACATTAACATAATAACAGAACAAGATCTTGCAGTTTCTACAATATACTTCCTATTCAATTGGATGCCTTAAGATGTGATCTGCTAGAGAAAACTGCATGTGGACATGGCCAAAAGATGAAAGACTAGACATTTTATTAGATTCTCATGACCTCTTATTCCACTCCCAAACAAGACTTATATGTGAGAGTTAAAGCAATTTTCAGCTGTCCACACAGTCTAGGAAATGAGAACCCCAATGAGTAGCAATCTAAAGAATTAACTGTAGAGAATCAGCATCATTTCAAATTGTTGTTTTGTAGTCATACCTGAAACATTGTGACTCTATTTGGGGTTTTCTTGGCAAAGATACTGGAGCAGTTTGCTATTTCCTTCTCCAGGCCTGATGTTGTATCCACTGTGCCACCTAGTTGTCCTTTTTTGTTCTATAATGATCTTTATTTTATTCTGAACAATAATTAGGCAACTTCAATTTTCTTTTTTTAATATAAATTTTTATTTGTTTTCTTGTTTACATCATTCATTTCCATGAGATTTTTGAGTTACAAATTTTCTCAACATCTTTCCCCAACCCCCAGTCCCAAAAGAGCTATCCCATTGTAAATCCCCTCCCCCAATCTGCTCTCTTTTGTACCGACCTTCAACACCCCTCTAACTTTCTGGTAGGGCATGGAGGATCTCTCTACCACAGCCCCTGTATACCTTAATTCCTAGTTGCATGTATTGCAGAACTTTAAGTTCTAGATTATTTCAGTTCCTCCCTTGTCACCCACCCCCACTGGAAGGACAAGCAATTCAACATAGGCTGTGCATGTGTGATTACACAGGATATCTTCACAATGGACATATTGTAACAATCTGATCATATGTCTCTCCTTCCTATCCTGTCCCCACTTGTTCTGTTCTCTACCCTGTCCCTGTCCCTTTACTGAAGTGTATGCTTCCAGCATCCCTCCCCCAGACCTTGCTCTCCACTCCATCATCCTGCCTCTCATGCCCATGCTCCGTACTCTCCTGCATGGCATGATATCCAGTTTAGAGTTTATGTCAATCCTTCCCTAAGCCAAATTCAATGAGAGTAAATGGGAGTAAAGTTGTAACAATTATCCCTTGCCTCTTCTATATGGCATGATTAATCCCATTTTGTCTCTCCCTGTCTCCTCTCATTCTAGTCCTCTCCCATGTCAGAAATTCACCTTTTAAAGTATTATCCCTTCATATTAAATTGATCCTATACCCTCTATGTACACATATACACACATGCTCAGATGTGAATTCATACACATATATAGCCTTGTATATTGACATATGGGTAAGTATACATACATACATACGTATGCATGTATGTATGTATGTATGTATGTGTGTGTGTACATTTGTATTCCCTTCACCTGTCCTCAAGCTAGGAAAAGTTTCAGAAGTTACTATTATCGTTTTTCCATATTGGCATGTAAATAGTTCAAATTTGATAAGCTCCTTATGATTTCATTCCCATGTTTACCTTCTCATGCATCTTGTGTTTGATTGTCAGATTTTCTGTTCAGTTCTGTTTTTTTCAGCAAGAATGCTTGAAAGTTCTCCACCTTATTGAATGACTATATTGTCCCCTGGAACTTTATACTCAATTTTGCTGTGTAGGTGATTCTTGGTTTTAATCCCAGCTCCCTTGATCTTCAAAATATCATATTCCAGGCCCTCGGATCCCTCAGTGTAGAACCTGCCATATCCTGGGTTATCCTAATTGTGTTTCCACAGTATTCAAATTGTTTTCTCTTGGCAGCCTGTAATATTTTCTCCTTTAACTGGGTATTCTGGAACCTGGCAATAATATTTCTAGTAGATTTCTTTTGGGGATCTTTTTCAAGAGGGGTTAGTGAATTCTTTCAAGTTCTATTTTGCCCTCTGAATGTAAAACATCAGGGCAATTTTCC
>JAQQSW010016639.1:0-11630 GCA_028646575.1 Pseudocheirus occidentalis | reverse complement strand
GATAGATAGATAGATAGATAGATAGATAGATAGATAGATAGATAGATAGATAGAAATAGATAGGTAGATAGATAGGTAGGTAGGTAGGTAGGTAGGTAAGTAGGCAGATATTACACAACAAAGACAAGTTAGGAGAGACACTGGACCTGTCTTGCCATTATTCTACAGAAATCTCAAATAAGAAATACTTTCTAGTCATTCAGGCTGTACCTTCTCTATACCTTTCTAGTCTTAGTAAGTTATCTAGAGCACTGAGATTTGATTAGTAATAAAAAGGTATACCATTTGGATAGGACTTTAGCCTACAAAATGCTTTAGATATAGTATCTCATTCTGTCTTTATGACAGCTCTTTTATTGACATGCTACTGATTCCCTGTTTTTACAAATGAGGAAGCAGAGGCTGGGAGGTTAAGTGACATGCCTGAGGTCACTGTCCTGAGTATCTGATTTCAGGTCTATCTGACTCTAAGGCTAATGCTCTATTCATCGGGCCAACTAGCTGTCCAGTGGTTTGTCTGGAGTCACACAGTCTCCATGAGTCAGGGCAGCACCAGGTCCCAGGTGTCCCTGGTTCCTGTACACTCTTCCTATCCCCTTTCACTACTATCTTGGCTTCATGATGGCTGTTAGGAGACTTCTGTCTTTAGTTTCCACTTATGAAAAACCTCAACATTTCAAGACTTGGAACAGAGAGAAAAGTGGTTAGAATGCTTGGGGAAAGGAGCATCCTGGAGATGGCACCTGGAAAGGATCAGGCTTAACTAAACCTCCCTCTCCAGAATCAAAGAGCTAAAAACAACATGGGAGAACTGTGAGTTTACTCTAAAATACTGAAACTGATATCATGCTGACAGCATGTGTATTCCTTCAGAAGGCTGAAATAACTGAATTTAATGTGGAGTTATCAACAATGATTTCTTAAGTTATTAGGCTGCCTGATTCCTCTCTGCACAAAAGCCAGTCCCTGGACTGGTTTTTTCCTACCCCTCTCCAGATCAAGTATCATATTCACAGAGGTGGAAAGTACCTTAGAGATGATCAATTCTAATTCATAACTTCATTTTTACACATAAGTAAACAAAGGCATAGAACTGTTCAGTGGTTTTCCCAAGGTCAAACAGATGGGAAGTGACAAAGGTGAGAGTTGAACCCACAGCCTTTTACTTCAAGGCCAACCCTGTTTTCCCTATACTGGCATGCCTCTCCAGTTATTGCCTTCCTGGTATAACATGGGAAAAATTGTGTAAGAAGCAACTCTGTATTCTCTCAGTTGATTTATATCATTCTCCCATTCTCCCAAACCAGAAACCCTTGCCCCACTTTTCTATCCCTTCTCTCCTCAATATAGCTTTAAACATCAGATATTTTCATCAGTGGAAAAATTGAGCTGACTCCTGGACACCTATCATGTTGGAGCCAAGTGTCTATATAAATCTAAGGGACATGAAAACAACTGGTTGCTTGAGGGGTGTAATTGTGAGAAAATGCCTTGCATCAGTCTTCAATCTGACTGGATTTATAGTCAGCATGAATGAGTTCTTTACTTAAGGGTCTCTAAGCAGCAAGTAGAGGTGGTCCAATTCCCCAGGTACACAGGGCTAGGTTCAAGCAATGCGATGAGACTTTCTCACAATTCCCACAATTTAAAGTTTTCTACAAGACAGAAATTGGACAAGTCTCATAATCAAACAGAAATAATTGAATACCCATAATTGAATAGCTAGATCCATAACTGAGTCACAAGCTGGAGTTAGGATAGTTCACACAAGTTCCAACACCACTTGCCATTCTAATCCCCTCGAAGCTCAAATGCCACTATTTACATGAGTCTTCCTTATCCCACTCCCTGCCATCTACTAGTTCTTCTCAACTCAATTAGCTTATATTGATTTTACGTATATACATATACATATGCTCTCTATAACAGAATGTGTAAGTATCTTGAGGACAGAGAAGTATTTCTTTTGTAACTTTGTATAGTTCCTCCTCAAAAATTAAGCACCTAACTCTCACTTCCATTGATAGATAATTCTAAGGTCATTACTACTACTCTCATTAGAATTGAGTCTTTCTATATTATTGTTTC
Organism: Pseudocheirus occidentalis; assembly: GCA_028646575.1. Lineage (NCBI taxonomy): Eukaryota > Metazoa > Chordata > Mammalia > Diprotodontia > Pseudocheiridae > Pseudocheirus > Pseudocheirus occidentalis. The sequence continues at coordinate 9,542 of JAQQSW010016639.1, read as the reverse complement.
ATGAGCTCCCATACAATGTGCTCTCCATTAAGGATCAATTAGCTAGCCAGACTTAATAAGTTTTTTTAAAAGGAATTTTTATTAAGCAAGTATAGCAAGACAGCTACTATAGAAACATATGCCCTAGATCAGGGGCACATTCTCCCCTTCTGCATAGAAGGTCTCTAGAGAGAGTGAGCTCAAACATGGAGAGCTCATGTGACCAAAGGAGAAATTTATAGCTACTGATTATTGGAAGTTTTTACTCCCTTGGTTTTCCTTTCTCTTCCATTAACTTCCCCTTAGATTAACTTGCTTCTTGGTTCCAAGAGTGAATGACTAAGTAGAAAATTAAGACTTCATTTTCCCAGTTCATTTTATTTGTCAAGAGTATTTCTTTCATCTCCTGAAGTCAATGATGCCATCAGTTCCTGTCTCTGGAAGGTCATTGCTATGGAAGCTTATAAGAACTCCAGATCTTAGAAACAGTCACATTTCACAAGGATATCATCTAGTCAATGAAATTGAGGCTTAAACATTCTGCTTGGGCTTACTTTCTTCTACCAATGGCTGCTTTTTTGTATAAGTGGTCTGCTCCTCCTAAGATTCCCAAGCCTGAAAGCTTTAGAAGGAGATGCTGGAACACTGAAGTTGGAACTGGCTTGTGAGCACTCATACTTCAATCCTCAGAAATGAATTAAGGATTTTTTGGAACCTAATATACACCTTAGACTGATTGATTGATTGATTGGTTGGTTGGTTGGTTGATTGATTGATTGATTGATTGATTGAAGAACTTTTGGTCTTCTGCTTAAATTGGTGCAGACTCTACCCAAATATTTATATTGCTAGTACCTGGCAGAGTCAATGCTTAATCAAAGGACTTTTTGTTGATTGATTGATTGATTGATTGCTCTCCAAAGTGTTTCCTCTCCTCTAGTCAGACTATTCATTTCCACCTTCCTCCAAGCCTTCAGTTGTCTTCTCCATTCATAGAATCAACTAGAAATATGAAACTGTGAAAATCACCTTTTAGGATTTCCTCTCTACTTCCTTTATATATCCATGTTTTGCCTTTTTCAAGAAGTCTATCCTGCCTCCTCCAATGTGCATAATGTCCTTCTTTCCTTGTGCTCTTAAAATACTTATACTGTGCATCATACTAGTTAGCACATAAATGTATATTACGTTTGCTAATTTTTCACCAAAAATGGATTTTTAGTTTCCTAAAGGCAAGAATATTGTCTCATACTAATTCATATTCATTCACATTCATTCTATTCACCCTTTAACCAAATTCTGCCAGTGTACCTTGAATTGTTCTGATGCATGAAGTTTAATGGCAAGATCAATGAATGTGAAGTAAGGAAACATCCATTTGAGTATTAAACACCCATTCTAGATATGTGAACATTTCAGGGCTTCTACATGATTTCTTCATTTATAAAACAAAGGTAAAAAATACTTACATTACCCCCTCAGCAGCTGCTGAGAGACAATCTCTTTCTAATGAGTAAAGTTCAATGTATATTGGAATGGATATTTTTATTATAAATAGTAAATGCTAAACAAATATTTGTTGAATGATGAGTTTTTGGATCACTGTCTAATGGACATTTGATGGAATTATGACCCAGATGGGGAAGGTGTGCTCATTTTCATATGGCAAGTAGGGAGACTGTGAAACTTCCCTGGGAAACCTCATGGTTAGAAACAATCAGAATCTCCTATGTTTCTCCCCAGGTCACATTGGCTCTGACAACAATCACTCTGTCCAAGACATCTAATGAATGATTTCTCATGATGAATTGATGGGGATCGTCTACCTGAATCTGACTACATTTGGAGTCCTAGGAAACACTTTCCTTCTGTACCTATATGTCTTTAAGTTCTTTACTCTCTCCAGGAAACGACATATAGACCTTATCATTATCCATTTGGCCTTTGTCAATATTGCAATCATTCTTTTCGGAGGAATCCCTAAGACAATGCAAGTTTGGGGTTTGAAATATTTGCTGGATGACTTTGGTGGTAAAACAATATCTTACTTTCAGAGACTATTCTGGAGTCTTTCTCTATGCAGTCCCTTACTCTTGAGTATCTTTCAAGCCATCACCATCAGTTCCAACAGCCCCAGATTGGCAGAGCTCAAAACCAGAGCTTCAAAGTATATCATACCCTGCTGTGTTTTTTGCTGGATCTTCAATCTTCTACTAAACATTGCTGTGGCTGTATACATACCAGGTCCCAAGAACAGCAGCAAGGGCAGATGGAACATTGGATATAGCTCTTTAGACCTTAATGACATGAATATGATAAAAATTGTCATCTGGAAGTCTATTTATGAAGGCGTACTGTTGGGCCTGATGGCCATTGTCAGTGGATACATGACATTGGTCCTGTACAGACACCACCAGCGAGTCCAGCACATTCATAGCATCAGCCTCACCCACAGGGGCTCCCCTGAAACACGAGCCACCAAAAATATCTTGCTACTGGTGAGCACCTACATCTGCTTTAATACAGTCAGTTTCCCTTTTATTATTTATATGGCTCCTTCTAGGGAAAGTAGGCACCGGGTGATGCAAGTCATTGTTGTTTTTTCCCTCTGTTTTCCAGCAGTCAGTCCCATTATGCTGCTCATCAATGACACTCAGATCCATAAATCTTCTTGTGTTCTTTGAGAAAGTAATGCCATTCTTCTTTACCCTGAACACAGACTCCAGACCAAACATCTCTGATTAGAGAGCCATAAAATTGTTGAATTTTAAAGCTAGCAGGAAACTTAGAGACCATCTAGTCTGATTCTGTCATTCTGTAAATGGGGAAAAAGTATCAGCTAGGTGACACAGTGGATAGAGGACTAGGCCTGGTGTCATGAAAATCTGAATTTAAATGTGGCCTCAAACACTTACTAGCCGTATGACCTTGAGCAATTCATTTAACCTGTTTGCCTTAGTTTCCTCAATTCTAAAATGGGGGTTATAATACCACTTTCTTTACAGGATTGTCATGAGGGTCAAAGGAATAATCTCAAATGTGACATGCAGAGCACAGTGTCTGGTACATAGTAAGTCTTTCACAAATATTTATTCCCTAGTCTATCCTACCCTTTCCCCCTTTCAATTGACATGGATTGGGAAAAGTACAGGAATTGGACATGTGCTGTCAATGAGGTAACTCCCAGAGGAGAGTCCTGAAAGTAGTTTAGTTTGACACATTCTCTGCAACTTGAAGTCTTATTTCAAAAATTAACTTAATTAATATGTGTTCAAAGAATATCATTCATTTTAAAAACTAGACAATTGGTCATATGCGCTTTGCTGGTAAATGACTATCAACAACTCGATGAAAAGACCTCACACAGTTTTACATGTAATCTGCATTAACAACATTTTTGCCTTCACTTTCTTAAGTGAAGTCAATCAAGTCCTGATTTATAGTGCTTGGTGATTTCTAAGGTGTAAATGCTCACACTCAATATTTAACAATACATTCTCATCGTATTAGCTGGTCCATCATATTCCTAGTCCACTACAAAACCGTCCTAATGCTAACTATTCCATTTGTAATACTGAATTCTAATCCTGGCTCCACTTTTGAGTTACTGTGTTGACCTTAAGTCCAAACTTCACCTAAATACGTTTCACCTTCCTGCTCCCTTCTCCTGTCCCACCATTGGTCCTTGAGAAAGTGAAATGGGGAGATCTAAAAGTGCTTTTCTGCATTCCAAGCACTATCCCAACATAAAAGATAACTATCAGCAACACCATGAGTCCATGGGTAAGACTGGAGATCCAAAGGCATTAGACTTCCTTTTGGCATGCCAAGATTAATTTCATTGTCACTGATCAGCTCCTTCCTGGTAACCCTCTGTATAGGAACTCCAAATGCCACTTGTTGACTCTACTCAGCCTTACTCTCTAATCTCAGGGTTTGGAGTATGCTCAGCAATGTGTGGTGGAAATGCTTGGGCATTTCCCAAAGGATGGTAAAGTATGGGTGTGGTCATCTTGTTTCCTCCTGGAGCCTGTTAACAATGGCTTACCTTCAAAGTCTCTATCTTTGTGAGACTAGATTCTGAGAGAGAACACTAATGCAAAGAAATATTTCTTCCACAATATTTTAGCAACTGTAGAAGTTGTCTGATTTGCCATTGAATAAACCTGAGCATTGCCAACAAAATGGTCTGTAATTACTAGAATGTTGCTTTTGGCCTTCCTGTTCATATCCAGAAAGGGAGCCAATACTCACAGGTCCCAATGGTTTACTGGTACTTACATGATGCAAACAGACAGTTTGAGGTAGGAGCATTTCTCTGAGCATGTTCTGAGTAGGTATCACCCTTCTTCAGAATGTCTGCTACCATTTGGCCTCAATTATATCTGTTTATTACAAATTCTGGCTCATATGTCAAAAGTCACCATGTGATGTCATCAGCTGTTGCTATTCAGTCATTTTAGTTGGGTCTTACTCTCCCTGACTGCAGGTGGGGGTTGCTTGGCAAAGAAACTGGAGTGGTTTGCCAAGTCCTTCTCCAGTTCATTTTTGGATGAGGAACTGAGGCAAACAGGATTGCCCCAGGTCACACAGCTATTGAGTGTGTGAGGCAGAACTGGTACTCAGGAAGAAGAATCTTCCAGACTTTAGGGCCAACATGGCACCACCTAGCTGCCAGAGTAATCAGCATCACAGAGTAAACGTTTGGGGAAGTACCAATTGCTGCCTGGTACCATGTGTGGCAACAATTACAGTCACAGATCTCCATTGCCTAGCTCCAACTTTCTGCCACTTTGTTAACAACAAATAAGCTCCTAAAGAACAGAGCTTGAGTTTCTGAGAGCCACATTCTCATTTTTTGTTTTACATGAATTCTTGTAACACTTGATCATGCAAAGAGTCTTCCATGGACAACAGAAGCAAAGAGCATTAATCCAGTAAGAAAAGTTAATAAACATTGATGACATATTCTCTGTTGGAAATCCCAGACTGTGCTTCACTTTGATGTGGAAAAGGTCCATCTCTCTGCATATCAATTATTGCCTTCACTCTTTCTTGGGTATACCATAGCTTTGGACTCATATGACCTATGGTTAAGGACATGTGCCTACACTTTATTTTTTTTTCTAGGCGGGTAAATGGTGCAGTGGAAAAAGTGTCAGGCCTGGAGTCAGAAAGACCTGAGTTCAAATCCTACCTCAGACACTTACTATCTGTGTGACACCAAACAAATCACTTAACTTCTCTTTGCCTCACTTTCCTCATCTGTAAAATGGGAATAATAAAAGAACCTATCTCCCAGGGTTGTTGAGAGGATCAAATGAGGTAATAACTATAAGGCACTTAATCTAGCATCTGGTGTATACTAAGTATTACATAAATATTAGATATTGTTATTGTTCTTAATGCTTATCTCAGAGTTGTCTAGAACCATTACCCATTTCTAATGGTCTGTGAATAACTTAATGCTGGTTAAAATATAAAACACTGGATTCTTAGTCCACACTTGAAATTAAATTCTACACAGATTCCCAGAACAACTCATTGATAATCCACTTCCAAGCCAATAACTCCTGCTTTTTAGGAGATGTTGAATCACTGTCAGTAGTCATAGCTCAACAGAATCAGTTTCTAATGAGTAGTATAAGACCCTATGCAGCTCTTCCAATGACTTGCAAAAGACTTGGAAAGATGCCCTTTTGTTTGTAACAAAAAAAAGCAAATAAATTTAATCAAAGAGGGAGAAAAATTTAAATTATAAGAATAACAATAATGATAGCCAGAATTTGAATAGTGTCTTAAGTTCAGAGAAACTCCTTAGAAGTGTTATCTCCTTTGATATGGTATGGTTTATGGAAATTACTTATCTAGCTTTCTAGTCTGGAAGGCATCCTTAACTCTTCACTTTTATTCCACCCCTGGTATTTAATCAGCTGACAAGTATTATTTATTCTATTTCAACATTAACTCAATAAAGGGAAGTTAAAGAAAGAATTTCAAAGTAATTGAAGACTTGACATCATTCTAAGAAAAAGGTGGGTCAAAGAATAAATAAAAAATTGAAAATTTCTTTAAAGAAATGATAATAATGTGACAATGAACCAAAAGTTATGGGATACAGTAATGTTGTTCAGAAGGGAAATTTTACATTTCTAAATACTTTCATTCACAAAAGAGAAAAAATCAAAGCAATAATTTGGTGTGGGATTTAAAAAAAATCTGAAACTACAAAAAATAAAACATCGCCAACTAAATGACAAAAATAGGAATTATGAAAATTAGTTTTAAAAAGATTAATGAAATAAAAGCAAAAAGATTATTAAATTGATGAATAAAACTAGGTGTTTTGTAAAGAACACAAAATAGATGGAATTATCTACTCTGATATTTTTTAAAGGTTAAGGACATTTAAATTATTCATAACAAAAACAAAAAAGAATTCATAACAATTGAAGAGAAAATAAAGGAAAATATTGGAAAGTATTTTGCTCAGTAATATTCTACTAAAACTGATAATTTGGAGGAAGTATATGTGGACTTGTAAAAAGATAAAATATAGTAAAAATGGGTAAGTAGCTCACTGGATAGAGGACAGGACATGAGGACTGGAAAACTTGAGTCCAAATCATACCCTTGTCAACCACTAGCTGTGAGACCTAGGAAAAGTCACTTCTGTCGGTCTCAGTTTTCCCATACCTAAAATATGGATGATAATAACAACACCTACTTCCCAGGATTGTTCTGAGGATACAATGAGATGCCATTTTTAAAGTACTTTGTAAATCTTAAAGAAATACATGAGTGTTACTTGTCATTATAATAATCATCATCATCATTAACAATATTATTTAGTAAAATAAATTTTAAAAGCTCGAACTAAATTCCTAAAGAATAAAAACTCCGAGAGCAGCTGGATTCACTAGTGAATTTTATCAAACATTCTAAGATGATTATTCTAATACTCCAAAACCTATTCAAAAAAGATGACACTCTTCCTATTTATTTCTGTTAGAAAAAATAGGATTTTCTTGCCTAATCCAAAAAGAGACAAAAGAGAAAAAGAACATTATAGACCAATACTCCTAATAAACATTGATGAAAAATCTTAAATGTCAGCAAGTGGGCTAAAACAATCATCATAGACAATGATCAAGTTGGGTTATACCAGGGGTGCAACACTCATTCATCCTAAGGAGGACTATAAATGTAATTAATCATGCTAATACTATAAATAATTAAAACCATATGACCATATTAATCAATGCTCATAGGTCTTTTGACATTATCCAACACTCATTTATATTAAAACTCTGCAGATCATAAAGAAATCTTTTCTTAACATAGTGGCATGAATGGAATTCTGAGAGACAGAGTTCTGGATATGATTAGTCAATCTATTAGCTAAGCTAGTAATAACCAATAAATAGAGGTCATTGATCTCTCTCAGTGAACAAAACCTGACTGAGGATAACAGTATCCTTTAAATCTACATGTGTCCCTTCTAACAGTACATCACTGAGACTTCCCTTGACAAATGAAAAGCAACCTTGATTGGCCTTCAGGTGTGACTGATCATGACAAAAATGTTAATTGCTTCATGAGAAACAGTTGCCTCCAACAATCTTGATTAGGAAAAACATAAGCCACATTAATCAGGTTTTTACTGACTTGGTCTCCCTTTTTTGAAACAAGGTCACCCCCAACTTTAATAAGATGACCATCAAAGACAAGGGGAAGGTGGAGTTTGGCTGGCTTCTGTTTACATGGTAAATAAAAAGTAAGAGTCTCAGACCACAAATGCCTTTGAGGCCTTTGAGTAATTGTATTCCTAAGCCATTTCTAGGTGAGAGAGGTTTCACTTTAAGCTAGGCTAAAAGGTTGGGGGTCAAGATCTGAGTAATGGCTATATGATACAATATTGATAATGAAATGATACAGCATTAAAGTTAATTTTCCTTAATGACAAATATGTTTTACCTAAATCCAAGAAGAAACCTTACATATATAACTAATATAACCCAGCTAGAAGCATTGGAAAGGGTAAAATCTTTGACAGCGTCTTCCATAATTCACCCACACACTTTATGAATCTCATGAGACAACACTCTTCCTCCTCATTTCCCACCAGTTGCAACGTTTTATTCTTTACAACTCTCCATGATATTTTATTTCCCCAAGAAACTCATCCTTGGGAAAACTCATTCTGCAGAATTGAATCTACCTGGTGTTCACATCTCATTAGTACCCTCTGCTCCTCTGATTGAAACAGAGTATAATTGACATTGCTTCTATTTAAAAAATAGTCTCAGAACAGTTTTTCTCCCCTTTTCCCTGCACCTACATAGCTTTGTTTTCTTCAGAATGCTACTTCATGCCCCTACATCAGGAACAGTCAACACCTCCAAAGACTCTCAAGGGTAATGATGAAAAAAAGTTGAGAGGCAGGGGCTTTATCCATATCAGATATCGAACCATACTACAAAATACAAGTCAATAAAAATAACTCAGTCTTGGTTAAAAAGGGGGGGGGCAGTTTATCAATGGAACAAATCAGGTACATAACATACAGAAATCAAAAAATATAGTAGTGTGGTGTTTGATAAATGTGAAAACCTCAATTACCATGAGGAGGGACTCACTCTGACACACACTACTGGACATTAGTTTAGCAAACACTGGGTTTAGACCAACTCTTCACACAATATACCAAATTCCAAATGGATGTATTATTTAGATGTAAAAAGTCACATGTTAAACAAATTAGATGAGCATATGTAAAGCCAAGCACAAGCAGATTCCCCAAAGAATGCAACTGTGAACAGCTTTTAAGATTCAGATTATACAGTAATAGTGAACACTCTGTTTATTCCATTACAGATCAAATTCAGTACAATATTCACAATATAATATTCTCAATATTACATTTTATCACAGAAAGTCACAATATAGTATTCATAACAGTTTAACATTGGAATGACCACACGGTTTTCACTACAGTGGCCACAGTATTTAGAACAAGGAACAAAAGAAGAATTAGAATAATTACCCAGTTTCCCTAAGAGGGAAACCCTTCTCACTTAAAGATTCAATCAAGCAGTTCACAATATACCAATCTTCCACTCATGGGGCAACCGTTAACTTAATCAGTCACTCATCTAGCAGTCAGTCACTAAGCTAGATTCCCAATTACAAAATATCATTAGTCACTAATACAGTCATTAGAAAACCACACAAACCTTCCACCATTTGGTGTCCGGCAAACCTCAGTTTAATCCAAGGGGAGGCCTTTTCTTCATCTTGACTCTTTGAGGTCTCTCTTATTTTTTTTAATGTAGTTTTTATTTGGTTTCTTGTTTACATTATTCATTTTCATTACATTTTTTGAATTACAAATTTTCTCCCCGTCTTGCTCCTGCCTCAACCCCATAACAGCAATCCCCCTGTAAAGCCCCTCCCCTGCTCTGCTCTCCTATTTTCTGGTAGGGCAGGAGGGGTCTCCCTATCCCAGCCCCTGTATATCTTAATTCCTAGTTGCAGGTATTATAGAACTTTAAATTCTAGAT
>JAQQSW010016638.1:0-11630 GCA_028646575.1 Pseudocheirus occidentalis | reverse complement strand
TTCTGGTTTTGGGACTTGTCCTTCTGGTTTTGGGACTCAATGTTCTGGTTTCTGAATAACGACCTTGGTTCTGCCTTCCATGTGGAGAGTTTGCTACATTTTGTGATCCAAAACTATACCAGCACATTCATAACCATCATGGGTGTTGTGAATATCTCATTATTGATACAATATGGAACAATCATTGATCTCTGTCTAGTTTGGCAACTCAGTATCATTTTAAGTAGGTGTCATACTACAACACTGGACATGGAGTTAGGAAGATGTGTTCAAATACTACCTTGGACATTCACTGGCTGTGGGACACTGGGTCAATCATTAAACCTCTGCTTCAATTTTATCATCTGTAAAGTGGGGTTAATAATAGCATCCACTTCACTGGGTTGTTGTGAAGATGAACTAAGATATTTGTAAAGCTCTTTGGCAACTGTGAAGTGCCATATACATGCTAGTGGTTATTATTAGGTATAATTATCTGTGATCTCACTTTCTTCTTTGTTTCTCTGTCTCTCTGAGAAAAAGGCACTCTATCTCATCAGATTGGCAATAATGACAGAAGGAAAATGACAACTGTTGGAGGGACTATGGCAAAACTGGCATACTAATAAATTATTAGGTGGGGGTCTGTGAGTTAGTCTATAACCATTCTGGAAAGCAATTTGGAGCTATGTCTCAGAAATATAGTAGAACCATGCAGAATTTTGGGATCAGAAAATGCAAGAACTGGAAGGGAGTTTAGAGAGCATTTAGTTCTACTCCATCTTTTTACACAAGGAGAAACTGAAGCCAAGATGAAGAGAAGGGGCTTGCCCAAGATCATACAGGAAAGAGGAGGTAGAATTGGAACTGTTAGCTTTCAGTCTAAAACAATACATTTTCCAAAGAAACTCCCAAGGAGGTGATGGGTGCACCTCTTCCCCATAGGTCTTTAAGCAGAGATTTGATCACTTCTCAGGAGTGATGAAGAGGAGATTTTTTTGGAAGGGGGAAGGCAGGGCAATTGGGGTTATGTGACTCACCCAAGGTCACACAGCTAGTAAATGTGTCAAGTGTTTGAGGCTGGATTTGAACTCAAGTCCTCCTGACTCCAGGGCTGGTGCTCTACTCACTGAGCCAACTAGCTGCCCCAAGAGATTTTTTTTTTAAGTCTAGGTTGAACTCAGTGGCCTGTGAGGTCCCTTCCAGTTCTGGGATTCTGGGATTGAGTAAGATTTTCTCCATAAAGAGACTTATGTAATGTCTTCATCTAGTAGTTTCTGTGAAGACTTGTGATCTCTTCCATTTCTAACCCATTTTTTTTATCCATCATCCTATATCCAAAGGCAGTCTGGCCAAAAGGAATTTAGTTATCTGTGAAGCATCAAGAAATTTTGAAAAACTAGGCTGGTTCAGCGTGTGTGTGTGTGTGTGTGTGATATTTATGTGTGGATTCTTGGCTCATGGTGACACCCTTTTGAAGTAATTACCGAATACTTCATTGTTTAAGAGATAAAAAATAAAAATAGTGAAGGATGTGGAAAAATGTTTTTCATTTGGTCCAAAGCCATCTCATGGGTACCATATTTCTTGATGATATCCATGAGTTAGGACTGGAATCAAATAGAAAACTTGGTAATGCCTTTGAATTGCATTTCCCCCCACCCCCCCTTTGGTGAAGTTGAAAATCCAAAATTATCCAATTAAAAGGCTGCTGGTTATGTTGCCACTGAGAGAGATTTTATTTAGGCTCTCTGTCTAATCCAGGAAGATTTTTTTCAAAGAAATATATCCCTTGGTTCTCAGGCAGGGTGTTATAATGGAAAGAACACTGGATTTGGCATCATGGGACCTGGGTTCAAATCCCAGATATTACTTCCCACCTACTGGAACTTTACCCCCTGGTTCCTCAAGTTCTTCATTTGTAAGATGGATTTGGATTTGATATTCTCTGACATCCTTTGTAGCTAAAAATTCACAATCCTGTATATAGAAGGGAAAAGTCATGACTAGAAATTCCCCCCTCTCACCTTCAAGTTCATGTGTCCTAGAGAAAAATGTGGTGGACACAAGTCATTGGATATGGATTTGCATCTTGGGCATGCTGCTCAGAGAGGCAGTGTGATAGGTGACTGCTTATCTGGACTACCATTTCAGGAAGGGATCCAGTCATGCTCCACTTCAATCATAGCTTTATTTTCCAGGTATCTTCTCTTCCTCCTTTTGATACCATTCAAGAGAAATTTCTGCCATGAGGACCCACCATGCTTTGTTTCACTTATGTCCTCTTCCCTTCTCCCCCAATCTTTCCAGCTTCCCTTCATTGGCTTCCTTCAGGTCCCAGATAAAACCCCATTTTCCAAGAAGCCTTCCTTCCCTGATCCCACTTAATGTTGTTTCTTTCCTTCTTTTGCTTTTCTCCAATTTATCTTTGTTTATGTGTTGTCTTCATATGAGTGTAAAACCCTTGAGATTGGGGATTCTTTTTTTTTGCCTTTCTTCATATCCTAGTGCTTATCATAGTGCATAATGTGTAGGAGGTGCTTAATAAATGCTTGTAGACTTGTGTTGTCTTCCCCATCAGAGTGTAAGCTCCTTGAAGAATGACATTTCCTTACTTGCTTACATTTGTATCCCTGGTCCTTAGCACAGTGTCTGGCATATGATGAGTGAAATGTGGCATTGGTCAAAAAGGAGCCACTCCTGAAAGAACGTGTGGGAGATCCACATCCATATGGTAACCGTTCTCCTGAGAAGTGATGATTTGTAATGGAGTACATTACTCCCAATTCAGATCATGAATAGGTTTTCTGTGACTATTGTCCTCTTTCTGTGGGGTGGAGAAAAACCTTTAAATTGACATTGAGATATGAATTAAGTATGCATACGACATGGAAAAATACTTTAGTCATATTGAAAATATTGGCTTTTAATCTGGGATTCATGAATTTGTTTTAATATTTTGATCATGATATTTTGATATAGTCAGTTTGCTTTGCAATCTAATCCATTTTATTTTATTTTATTTAAAAAATAATTCTGAGAAAGGGTCCATAGGCTTCACCAGATTGCTCTAGGGGTCCAGGACTTGAAACAAGTTAAGAATGCCTGATTTAAAATCAAGAGAAGAAACGAACATTTGTCACCTAGGCATTAGCATTTTAGGTATGCAAAATCCATAATTCTCTTATTAGTCTAAATATCAATACTTGTAAAAGATTCAGTAGTACAGCAGGTATCAGTATTTAAATGTTCAACTATGAAAAAGTCACCTCGAAAGGGACTGAAATGACTTGTAATGGGAGCACATTGGAATAAATGACTGTTAAATTATAACTTAAGACAGTGAAACATTATACCATTTTTCTCTATTGAATTAAAAAAACAGGGAAATCCAGCAATGGACATTTTGAGGAGAGTATCCCTCTAGTGCAGTGGTTCTCAACCTGTGGGTCACAATCCCTTTGGGGTCAAACGACCTTTTCACAGGGGTCACAGGGGTCACCTAAGACCATTGGAAAAAACATTTCTGATGGTCTTAGGAACTGAGACACTGCTCCTCTATCTGTCTCCAGGCAGGTCATCCCACATGCAGACATGCCCACATATGACTATTAAAGAGTCTTGGCATTAGGAAGGTTGAGAACCACTGCTCTAGTGGGTCCCTACAAATCTTAAGGACACAATGTTTATTCCAGATGAAGTCCCATGTGTAATCATGTAAACTTTAATGGTCCTTGTCCCACTTCCACTTCTACTAACAAGATGGATTCCCAGAACAGGGCTGGCTGTACCTTAAGTACTCAAGGGGTACCCTTAGAACCCTGAGAGGGATATTATCTACTCTAGACACACTCTGGAGATCCAATTGACTAACGTGAATGGAAGCTGGGAGAAAGTTCACCAGTCTTTATTGACTGCATATTGCTTAATAAAGCATATTCAGAGATAGGTACCCTGTTAGTCTCTGCAGATATAAAGATAATAAAGAATCAATTCCTATATTTAAATAGTTTACTCTCTATAGGAGGAAGTAACATGCACACAAATACTTAAACTAATTACACAAATATATGTGTGTATGTATGTGTATATACATACAATATATACATTTACATACATACATATGTGCATATATATACACACATATTTTTATACACAGAGAGACAGAAACAGAGAGAGCCATAGAATGATATGATTTTGGGGGGGTCTTTATAACTTTTACTACTCATAGATTATATTGGCAAGTTTGTTACTCAGAGGAGGTAGTTCCACCTCCTTCTCAGGCTTTTAGGTGTAATTTCAAGAGTTCAGAGGTCATTCATCTAATGTAATTGGCTCAAGCCTCCATTTTGGCTCCATTGGCTCAAACTGCCATAACAATTACCAGTTAATAGCATTTCAAAATTATCAATATCAGTTTTAGTTTGTATCTTCCTGTTATCATTTATTGATCTAATGATTAGTGACCTAATATTAATTTACCAGTTAATATCAATTAGTTATTGTGAGGGGATATTTACTGAGAAAATATAACAATAATGGAAGTTTAAAAATATTTCCTCTCAACACCAGGGTAATACCCACTTCTACTGCCTTGGACCCTAGGGAGAAAGGGTTCAAACTCAAAGAAGTTGCCAGAAAAATTCATCCCACCAAGTTCACTTCTGAATGTGCCATAGCCAATAGGGAGCATCAATCCCTTCTTTGCAGAACATGGCATCTCCATCTGCATCCACTTCTGGGAGGGATGAAGCAGGTCACTCAAAATATTTTTATTTCATTAAATATTTTCCAATTACCCATACATTTTTAAAAAGCAAACATTTTTTTAAAAAAAATTGAGTTCCAAATTCTTTCCTTCTGTCCTACCCTTCCCCCTTCCTTGGGAAGGCAAGCAATTTGATATTGATAATAATCTGAAGTCATGCAAAACATATTTTCATATTAGTCATGTTGAAAAAGAAAGCACAAACAAAATAAAGCACAAAGAAAGTATGCTTCATTCTGCATTCAGAGTTTATCAGTTTTCTCTCTGGAAGTGGATAACGTTTTTCATCCTAAATCCTTTGGAACTGTCTTGCATCATTGTCTTGATCAGAGTAGCTAAGTCTTTCACAATTGATCATTCTAACAATATTGCTGTTACTACAAACAATATTCTTCTAGTTCTGTTCACTTCACTTTGCATACGTTCATATAAGTCTTCCCAGATTTTTCTGAAACAATCCTGCTCATCATTTGCTGTAGCACAATAGTATCCCATTACAACCATATACCACGATTTGTTCAGGTATTCAACTATTAATGGGCATCCCCTCAATTTCCAATTCTTTGCCACTATGAAAAGAACTGCTAAGAATATTTTTTGTACAAATAGATCTTTTTACCTTTTCTTTGATCATTTTGAATATAGACCTTGTATGATATTACTATGTCAAAGAGTATTCACAGTTTTATAGCCATTTGAATACTTCCAAATTGTTCTTCAGAATGGTTGGACTAGTTCAAACTCCAATTAGTGTTCTGATTTTTCCGTGTCTCATCCAGAATTTTTCACTTTCTTTTGTCATGTTAGCCAGTCTGATAAATATAATAGGTGTAAAGAAGTATCTCAGAGGTGTTTTAATTTGCTTTTCTCTAACCAGTAGTGATTTAGAGCACTTTTTCATGTGACAAATTTATCATAATTTGAATTTCTTCATCTGAAATATGCCTGTTCATACCTTTGACCATTTACAAATTGGATCTTTTTAAAAAAATAAATTTGGGTCAGTTTCCTAAATGAAAAATGAGACCTTTACCAGAGAAACTAATATCCTACCCCTCTCCTTGTGTTTCCTATTTCCTTTGCAACTTTGGCTGCATTAGCTTTGTTTCTACAAATGGTTTTTTTTTTTAAATTTCATGTTATCAAAATTATCTATTTTACTTCTTGTAATCCTCTCTATTTCTTGTAAACTCTTGCTGAAAAGGAAATCTGATAGGTACATGTTTTCCTGAGCTTTCCTAATTTATTTGTATCACCTTTTATCTCTAAATCATTTATCTATTTGACCATATCTTGGTATATAGTGTGGGATTTTGGTCTATGCCTATTTTCTGCCAAACTGCTTTCCAGTTTTCCCAGCAATATTTGTCAAATGTTGAGTTCTTAACTCCAAATCTTGAATCATTTTGTTTATCAAACACTAGACTGATAAAGTAACTTATTCCTGTGTATGGTGTATCTAATCTGTTCAACAAATCCACCACTCTCTTATCCAGTACAAGATTGTTTCAATGATTACCACCTTATAATATAGCTGGAAATATGGAACTGCTAAGCTGCTTTTTTTTAAACATTTGTTCATTGATTCTGTTTAAATTCTTGAACTTCTGTTCTTTCAGGTAAATTTTTGTACTATTTTTTTCTAGTCAATGAAATAATTATTTGTCAGTTTGACTAGTATGGCACTGAATAAGTAAATTAGTTTAGGTAGAATTGTCATTTTTATTGTATTGGTTTGGTCTACCCATGAGCAATGAATATTTCTCTAATTGTTTAGGTCTGTCTTTATTTGTATGAAAAGAGTTTTGTAATTGTGTTCATATAGTTCCTGGGTTTGTCTTGTCAAGTAGATTCCAAGTATTTTATATTTTCTGCAGTATTTTAAATGGAATTTCTCTTTCTTTTCTTGCTGAATTTTGTTGGAAATGCTTATGGTTTAAGTGTGTTTTTTTTTGTATCCTGTAACTTTTGTTGAAGTTGTTAATTGTTTCAACTAGTTTTTTAGTTGATTCTCTAGTGTTCTTTATGTATACCATCATATCATCTGGAAAGAATAACAAATTTGTTTAGCCATTCCCTATTTATTCCTTCAATTTAATTTTTCTCATCTTATTGTTATAGCTAGCATTTCTAGTACAATATTTAATAATATTATATTGAGAGGGGTGATAGTAGACATACTTGTTAACCCCCTGATCTTGGGAAGGCCCCAAGTTTATCTCCATTACAGATAATGCTTGCTTTTGGTTTTAAACAGCTACTACTTATTTTAGAAAAAGCTCTATTTGTTCCTGGTTTTCTAGTGTTTTTATTAGTAATGGGTGTTGTATTTTGACAAAGTATTTTTACTGAGTCTGTTAAGATGATCGCATATTTTTTGCTGTTTTTGTCACTTATATGGTCAATTATATTGATAATTTTCTTGATGTTGAACAAAACCAGAATTCTTGGTATCGTTCCCACACAGAGTATATGATCTTTGTGATATATTGTTGTAATCTCCTTGTTAGTGTTTTATTTACATTTTTTGCAGTGATTTTAAAGAAACTGGTCTATAATTTCCCTTTTCTGCTTTTGCTCTACCTGGTTTAGGTTTTAAAACTATATTTGTGTCAGAAAAATAATTTGGTAGAACTCCTTCTTTGCAGATTTTTCTCTAAATAGTTTATATAGCACTGGAATTAATTGTTTCCTAAATTTTTAAAATAAAATTCACTTGTAAATTCATATGATTCTGGTGATATTTTTCTTAGGGAGCTCATTGATGGTTTGTTTAATTTCTTTTTCTAAGATAAGGTTATTTAAGTGTTCTATTTCCTCTTCTGCTAATCTCGAAAGTTTTTATTTTTATAAATATCAATCTCACTTAGACTGTCATTTTTGCTGGCATATAATTAAACAAAATCACTCCCAATAATCACTGTAATTTCATCTTCGTTGTTGGTGCAGTCACCCTTTTCATTTTTGATACTAGTAATTTGGTTTTCTTCTTTAAAAAAGTAAAATTAATCCATATTTTTATCTATTTTATTCTCCCCCTCCCCCTTATCAAACAAGCTCCTAGTTCTATTTTTTTTTATCTCAGTGGTTTTCTTTAAATTTTTATTAATCTCTCTTTTGGTTTTCAGGATTTTTATTCTGGTATTTAATTGGGGATTTTGAATTTGTTCTTTTTCTACTTTTTAAGTTGCATGCTCAGTTAATTGATACATTCTTTCTCTCTTTAATTGATGTATGCATTCAGAAATATAAAATTATCACTGTGGCTGCATCCTACAAATTTTGGAAAGTCATCTCATTGTTGTCATTCTCTTTAATGAAGTGGTTGTTTATATTCTTTTTCTCTTACCTACTCATTCTTTAGGATTAAATTATTTAGTTTCTAAGTAACTTTCAATGAATACTCCCACAGTCCTTTATTAAATGTAATTTTTATTGCATTATGAACTAAAAAAAGTTAATTTAAGATTTCTGGTTTTCTGCATTTACTTGTGAGTTTTTATGATTCAATACATGACCAATTTTTGTGAAAGTGTTATGTACAACTGAGAAAAAGTATACTTCTTTATATTTGTATTCAGTTTTTTGAAGCAGTCTACCACATCTAACTTTTCTAAAATTCTATTCATTTCCTTGCCTTTATTCTTATTTATTTCTATAATTAGATTTGTTTAGGTTTGAGAGGGGCAAGTTGAGGTCCCCTCTAGTATTGTTTTACTGTCCATTTCCTCCTGTGCTTCATTGAACTTTTCCTTTAAAAATCTGGATGCTATGCCATTTAGTGCAATATATATTTATTACTAATATTACTTCAAGGTCTGTGGTTCCTTTTTAGCAAGATGTAGTTTCCTTTCTCATCCCTTTTAATTAGGTCGATTTTTTTGCTTTTGCTCTAAGATGATGATTTCTTACCCTGCCTTTTTGCTTCTGCTGAAGTGTAACAGATTTTGCTCCAACTTTTTATTTTAAATCTGTGTATTTCAACTGTGTTTCTTGTAAACAATATGTTGTTGGATTATGGTTTCTAGTTCATTCTGCTATCTGCTTCTGTTTTATGAATGAGCTCATCCCATACACATTTACAGTCTTGATTACTAACTGTACATTTCTCTCCATCCTATTCTCTTGTTTATCCTTCTTTCCCTTTTTATCCTGTTCCTCCTCTACAATATTTTTTTTTGCTTCTGACTGTTGCCTTCTTTTATTTGCTCTTTTTTTATCACTCTCTCTCTCTAATTCCATTCCCTTCCTATTTCCATGTTGAGTAAGATACATTTCTATGACCTATAAAAGTATGTATTTCTTTCTTTAAACCAATTTAGATGTGAGTGAGGTTCAAACATTGCCCACTACTCCATTGTAAAAGCTCTTCCTTGCACATGTTTTTCATATAAGATTATCATCACCATTCTTCCTCTCCCTTTTCCCTTTCCCCCAGGGCTTTTCTCTTTCTCACCTATTAATTTTCTTTTCAATCAGTCCAATATAATTCACTCACTTCCATACCCTTTTTCTTTTTTAAAAAAATAATTATTTTTAGCTTTTAGTTTTCAATATTCATTTCCACAAGATATTAAGTTACTAATTTTCTCCCTGTGTTTCCCCTACCCTCACCCCAAAATGGCAAGCATGCTGAATATCCTTTCCTCCAATCTGCCCTCTCTTATATTCACCCTATGCTGCCCCTTATTTTCTTGTAGGGCAAGATGGATTTCTATACCCCATTGCTTGTATATCATATTTCCCAGTTGCATGTAAAAACAATTGTTAACATTTGTTTTTAAAACCTTGTGTTCTGAATTCTAGCCCTTCCTTTCTCCTCATCCATGCCCAATTGGGAAAGACAAGCAATTCAATATAGGTTATACATGTATAGTTATGCAAAATGTTTCCATAGTAGTCATGTTGTGAAAAACTAACTATATTTCCCTCCATTCTATCTCAACCCCATTTATTCCATTTTCTCCTTTTACCTGATCTCTTTTCAAAGGTGTTTGCTTCTAACTACCCTCTCCCCCATTCTGCCCTCCCTTCTATCATCTCCCCTCTTATCCCCTTTCCTTCAACTTTCCTGTAGGGTAAGATACCCAATTAAGTGAGTATGTTATTCTCTACTTAAGCCAGATCCGTTGAGAGTAAGATTGACTTTCACCTTCCTGCTCTTCCCCTCCATTGTAACAGCTTTCTCTTACCTCTTTTATGTGAGATAATTTGCCCTATTCTATCTCTCCCTTTCTCCTCCCAATACATTCCTCTCTAACCTCTTAATTTTGTTTTTCAGATATTATCCCTTCATATTAAACTCAACCTGTGCCTTCTGTCTATAGATACATGTACACACACGTATACATACACCCAGCTATACATACATATATGTGTGTGTGCATATGTATGTGTGTGTATATATATATATATATATATATGTACATATTCATATATTCCCTTCAACTATCCTCATACTGAGAAAAGTCTCACGAGTTACAAATATCGTCTTTCCATGCAGGAATGTAAATAGTTTGACTTTAATAAGTTCCTCATGATTTCTCTTGCCTGTTTACATTTTTATGCTTCTCTTGCTTCTTGCACTTGAAAGTTAAAATTTCTGTTCACCTCTGGTCTTTTCAAAAAGAATGCTTGAAAATCCTCTATTTCATTGAATGCCCATCTTTTCCCTTGAAGTATTATACACAGTTTTAATGGTTAGGTGATTCTTGGTTTTAATCCTAGCTCCTTTGACCTCTGGAATATAATATTCCAAGACCTTTGATCCCTTAATGTAGAAGCTGCTAGATCTTGTGTTATCCTTATTGTGTTTCCACAATACTCAAATTGTTTCTTCCTGACTGTTTGTAATATTTTCTCCTTGACCTGGGAACTCTAGAATTTGGCTATAATACTCCCAGGAGTTTTCTTTTAGGGATATTTTTAAAGATAAGTGATTTCTTTCAATTTCTATTTTTCCCTCTGGTCTCTGGGGTTAAGTGACTTGCACAAAGTTACATGGCTAGTTTTTGTGTGTGTCAAATGTCTGAGGCCAGATTTGAACTCAGGCCCTTCTGACTCCAGGTCTGGTGCTCTATTCACTGAACCACCTAACCACCCCTAGTCTAATAATTTTAAAATGATCTCTCCTCAATCTATTTTCCAGGTCAGTGTTTTTTTCCAGTGAGATATTTCACATTACCTTCTATTTTTTTATTTGTTTGGATCTGCTTTATAGTATCTTGATTTCTCACAAAGTCATTAGCTTCCATTTACTCCAATCTAATTTTGAAGGAATTATTTTTTTCAGTAAGTGAAATTTCTTTTCCGTCTGGCCAATATTTTTTTTTAAGGCATTCTTCTCTTCATTGGCTTTTTGGGCCTCTATTGTCATTTGAGTTGGTCTATTTTTTAGGGCCTTATTTTCTTCCGTGTTTTTTGTGGTCTTCTTTAGTAGGCTATTGACTCACTTTTCATAATTTTCTTTCGTCCTCATTCCTCTTGCCAACTTTTCCTCTACTTCTCTTACTAGATTTTTTTCTTAATAAATTTTTTACTTGTTTTCTTGTTCACATCATTCATTTTCATGATATTTTTGAATTACGAATTTTCTCCCCATCTTTCCCCTACCCCAACCCCAAAACAGTAATCCCATTGATCTGCTCTCTAACTTTCTGGTAGGGCAGGGAGGGTCTCCCTACCCCAGCCCCTGTATATCTGAATTCCTAGTTGCATGTATTGCAGAGCTTTAAATTCTAGATTCTTTCCGTTCCTCCCTTGTCACCCACCCCCACTGGAAGGACAAGCAATTCAATACAGGTTGTGCATGTGCAATTACACAGGAAATCTTCATAGTGGACATATTGTGACAGTGATCATATGTTCCTCCTTCCTCTCCCTC
>JAQQSW010016637.1:0-11630 GCA_028646575.1 Pseudocheirus occidentalis | reverse complement strand
GAATTGCAAGAATCTAGTATTTAAAGCTATACAAGTAAATGCAACTGGGAAATAATACATATAGGGATGCGGGCAGGGAGGAGCTCCCTGCCCTGCTAGAAAGCTAGAGAGGTGTTGGAAGAGGGCATAAAAGGGAACAGATTGTGGGAGGGGTCTTACAGTGGGATCAATGTTCTGGGCTGGGGGGTAGGGACAAAAAGGGGAGAAAATTTGTAACTCAAAACCTTGTGGAAATGAATGATATAACCAAGAAATAAATTAAAATTTATATTAAAAAATAAAATAAAATAAAATAAAAAAATATTTCTGCCTTTCTGCACTGAATTGTGAGGGTTTTTTTTTGCTCTAGTCCATGGTCAATTTTTTTTTGTATGTGCCATGTACCACTAAGAAGAAAGTATATTCCTTTTAGTCCTAATTCATTTTTCTCCAGAGATCTATCATATCTATCCTCTCTAAAATTCTATTTGTCTCCTTAACTTCTTTCTTGTTTATTTTGAAGTTAGATTTATCAAGTTCAGAAAGGGGGAGATTGAGGTCCCCCACTAGTATAGTTTTGCTATCTATTTCTTCTTCTAGTTCCCTTGACTTCTCCTCTAGGAATTTGGATGCTATACCACTTGTTGCATATATATTAAGTAGTGATATTGCTTCATTCTTGATGGTGACTTTTAGCAGGATATAGTTTCCCTCCATATCTTTTAAAATTATGTCTATTTTTTCTTTTTCTTTATTGGAAGTAAGGATTGCTACCCCTGCTTTGTTTTACTTTAGCTGAAGCATAATATATTCTATTCCAGCCTTTTATCTTTATCTTGTGCATATTCCTTTGTTTCAAATGTGTCCCTTGTAGACAGCATATTGTAGGATTGTGGTTTTTAATCCATTCTGCTATCTGCCTGCATTTTAAGGGAGAGTTCATCCCATTCACATTTGTAGTTATAATTAATATCTGTGTCTTTCCCTCCATCCTCTTCCTTCCCATTTGTTTTTGTTTTTTCCTTCTCCTTTCCCCTCCTTAAGAGTTATTCTTTTGACCACTGCCTCCCTCAGCATTCCCTCCCTGTGCCCCCCTTTATGTACCCTTTCACCTTACTGCTATTTCTCTCCCTTCTAGCCCCTACCTTTTAATCCTCCATCCCCCATTTCTCTTAATGCCTGTAGGGCACAATTCATTTTTATACTTAATGGAGTATGTTATTCTCTCCTTAAGCCCAAACCAATGGGAGAAAATTTTACAGTGCTCCTCTCCCTCCCTCATTTACCTCTAGTATAATGAGTTTTTGTGTCTTTTCACATTATAATCCTAAACTTAACTGATTATGTTGATCCCTCTTTGAACCAGAACCAATGAGAATAAAGTTCATATGATGCTCATCTCTCTCCTTTCCCTCTACTATAGTACGTTTTTATGCTTCTTTATTTGGCACAGTTTACCTTTTTTATGCCTCATGCTTTCCCTTTATCCCATTACAATCCCTTTATTCCCCTTAATAAGGTTTTTAATCATCAGATTAGTTCATTTATACCCACACCCTCTATCTATGTATATCTCTTTTAAATGTTGTGATAGTTATATAAATTTCAATATTGGTAGGTATCTGCTTCTCATATAGGGATGAAAACAGGTTGCTCTTATTGAATCCCAAGTTGTGTGTGTGTGTGTGTGTGAGTGAGTGAGTGTGTGTTTTCCTTGTTTACCTTTTCATGTCTTTCTTGTAATTGGAGATCGAATTTTCCATTGTGCCCTGACTTTTTCATCAGGAAAGTCTGGAAGTCCCTCATTTCATTAAATGACCATCTCCTTGCCTGAAAGTTTATGCTCAGTTTTGCCAGGTTGCAGTCCTAGCTTTTTTGCCTTACAAAATATCAAATTTCAATCCCTGTGATCTTTTAATGTAGAAGCTGCTAAGTCCTGTGTAATCCTGACTGTAGTTCCACAATATTTGAATTGTTTCTTTTTGGCTGCTTGCAGTATTTTCTCCTTGACCTTGTAATTCTGGAATTTGGCCACTATATTTCTTGGAGCTTTCAATTTGGGGTCTCTTTCAGGAGGAGATAGGTAAATTCTCTTAATAACTATTTAACATTCTGATTCTAGGACCTCAGGACAGTTTTCTTTGACAATCTCTTGGAGGATTTTGTCCAGGCTGCTTTTTTCATCATGGCTTTCTGATAGACCAGTAATTCTTAGGTTTTCTCTCATGGATCTCTTCTTCAGGTCAGTTGTTTTTTTCCAGTGAGATATTTTATGCTTTATTCTAATTTTTCAATCTTTATGTTTTGTTTAACTGACTCTTGGTGAAACATAGAGTCCTTAGCTTCAATTGTTGACCAATTCTAATTTTTAGTGAATTATTTTCCTTGGTTAGTTTTTGAAGCCCCCTTTCCATATGGAAATTCAATTTTCATTTCAGGAAGGTATTTTCTCCAGTTAGATCTTGAAACTCCTGTCCCAGTTCAACAGTTTTACTTTTTAACAATTTGTTTTCTTCTGTGAGTTTTTTTTTCCAATTTGGTCACTGTAGATTTAAATTTATCTTCTTCCTCTCTAATTTGGCTTTGAAAATCTTTCTTGATCTCCTACAAGAATTCTTTTTGGGCTTGAGACCAATTACTATTTCCTTCTGGGGGTCTCAGGTGTTAGTATAGAGTCCATGTTGTCCTCTGAAATTGGTTGTTCTTGCTCACAATAATAGTATCATATTGTTTTTGATTTGACAGATTCCTTTTTGCACATTGTGATTGCCTATGTCCTGAATTTTTAGAGTGGATCTCTGCTTCTTGGATACAGATATATCATGCTTTTCAGGCTGGGAGGTGGGGGTTTGGTTGTTAACTTTGTGTGCTACAGCCTCTGTGTGTCTAGATTGAAGCTAAGGACAGGACTCCCAGTGTTTCCCCTGAGCTACCCCGAGGCTCCCAGAGTACCTGTAGGGGAGGGGTTGTTTGGTCACTTAAGGTTTCCACCTCTGTGCCTCTGGGCTACAGCTCAGTCAGGCTCAGCAGCTGGCTGCCCACAGGGCTCGTGTCTGCAGATTCCCCTGGTGGTGCTAAGTCACACCTGCGCTTGTGTTGCTAGTGCTTGCTGGCTCCACCTCCCTGGGCTTTGACAGCTCCTGCTGGTCAGCTGAGGTAGGGCTTGTTGGTACACCTCCTGACCTTCACTTTAGACTCTGTACTGCTTCAGTTACACCCTTCTTCTAGGTCTCCCAAGCCTGGGGCTATTTCTACTTATTCAGGATTAATTCTGGGTGGGACATTTATCTCTGGGTTTTCTAGGTCAGGGAGGGGGAATCAGAATAGCTAGGGTTTACTCCACCATCTTGGCTCCTGGAAAATCAGGTAGGTGATTTTTAAACATCCAGGCTGTGGGCTGGTAGCCCCAGGAGAAGCTGCTGTTGCTGCTATGGGCCTTGAGCTTTCTCTTATCCAGCTCCATCCAGAGTTGAGATGGCTGCAAATGGCCCTTGGGTGTGGGTGAGTCTGCTGGCTGGGGTTCCTTCTCACTCCACTGTAGTCTGCTCTCAGTTCTGTGCTGGTCCAGCCCCCACATGCTCCACGATCTCCCTGCCCAGACCTGTGTGGACACTTTCCTGGGCTGAGAATCTGTCACACTCCATCTCCCAATGGGTTCTGTCACTCTAAAATCTGTTCAGATTCACTTTTTAAAGTTTAGTGACAGAATTCATGGAGGAGCTTAGAAAAGTTCTTGCTTCTCTACCATTTTGTCTCTGCCCCCAATTTAAAAGTTCTTAAGAGAGACCTTGAGAGTGTCCTTGTGTTGCTTCTTCTGACTACCATGTGAATGCTTTTCTTGTGTGAGTTCTCCGTAAAATAGTCTTTTTGGTGGGCATGTGTTTTGCATTCACACAATGTGGTCAACCCACTGGGGTTGTACTTCCTGAAGTCAAGTCTGAATGTTTGGCAGTTAAGTTTGAGAAAGGACCTCTGTGCCTGGTACCTTATCCAGCCAGGTGATCTTCAGAATCTTCTTATGACAATTCAAATGGGAGTGATTCAGTTTCTTGGCATGGCATTGGTAGACTGCCCAGATTTTATAAGCATACAATGAGGTCAGTACAACAGCTCTGTAGACCTTCAGTTTGGTAATCAGTCTAATATCTCTTCTCTCCCACATTTTTAAGCACTTTGCTAACAGCATCTCATTTAATCCAAACAACACTAGGGGCTGGTTTCTTTTATTTATCCCCATTTTACAGTTGAAGAAACTGAGGCAAACAGAGCTTAAGTGACTTGTCCTGAGTCATACAGTGTCTGAGTGTCTGAGTCTGGATTTCAATTTAGGACTTCATGATCCCAGGTCCAGCATTCTCCCATCTGTGAGTTGAGCTCAGGGTCATTGTGGGGATCAAATTAAATAAATAGCTTGTAAAAGGCTTTGCAAATCTTAAAGAGCTATTTAAATGTCAGATAGTCTTACCAGTCTCAAATGCCATAAGTGTACAAGAACCAATTCAGAAGGCAGGTGTAAAATTGGAACTATCCCAAGGCACCTTGATATAACATTTAAGTCACATAGAACTACATGTCCCAGTGAGAAATTTAACATCTCAAGTGAAGATTTTCTCCACTAAATATAGAATGATTCAATCTATCTCCGTCTCCTACGGAGGTGACATGGGCTCATTTCCTAGCCGTGGTGGTAGCATGTAATATTCTCATCACACCACCATTTGACAGGAATTAAATTAACTCTTGTCTCTACTGTACCTTCTGGGTTAAAACATACCACTCAACAGCTATGAGTTATGGGCATCTTACATACAGAGAGCCTGTTATTTTATTTACAGGTCAGTCTATATCCATGTATATATATATATATATATATATAATATATATATATATAGATAGATATAGATATAGATAGATAGATAGATAGATAGATAGTTTTTCTTTTTTTTAACTTTACATCAAGTCAGATAGTTAAAAGAGTTCGCAGCCTGAAATTATCCAAAGACATTATTTGCTTTTAGCTAAAATGATCCTACTTCTAAATTCTGCATTTTTTCTTGTCCTGCTATCCATCAACTCCCTGATTCAGCCTAGCTTTAATCTCCACAGAGCATGTAGCCTCAGGGAAGCAATCCAGACCTGGGCACATTTAAAACCTGCTACCCCAGAGGTCACCTTTGTAGTTTTTTTTTTTTTTGACAAAATATATTGTGGGTTTGGGAAACTTCCCTTCCTTCAGGATTACTTATTCCTTCAGTTTGACAGATTAAAACTGAAAACCATGGTTTAAGGTCATTCTCCTGTGGTTAGTATACATCTCAGAACCTAACACTTTGAGGTTATATTTAATGTTGGGGTTGGAACTGAACTAGTCTGGGTATTTGGAAGAGGATGTCTCAAAATTATTGTTTCCACCTCAATACCTCAACCTTATTTAGGCCTTTGTAACTGGAAGGATTTGGGAGTCCAAGAACTCTTCCTATGGAATAATGTGGGTATGGATGTGTGGGAGTGGGGAATGAAACCAGAGGAAGAGATAAAATATCCATTTATTTATTCAACAAAATAAATGTTGAATAAATGTTTTTTATTTTATAACAAACATTTATTGATCATGTCCTATGGGCAAATCATTGTGGGAGATCTAAAGATGTATTAAACATGATACGTCTTTAACAGAGTTTAGTTTTATCCAAGGTACCATTTTAAGTTTTGTCTTGGAATTATGTGTGTGTGTGTTAAATCCATAATTGTTCATAGAGTTTGGGCTATCTTTGCCGTGGCATGCTGGTGTACCTTTAGGACAAGCATTCCCATTGGCCTTTACCCTTCTTAGAGGAAGGGCCAATGATAACATTCACCACAATGTGTTTTGGAGTATGTCCCCAAGTTCTATGCATACCAATGACTGTATCACTTCTGCCCTTATCCTCAGACTCTAGATGGGTTATAAACCACAGATTGAAGCAGTAATTGAGTAATTCAGGAAAGAGTTGTCTTATTCATTTCCCCAAGCCTATTACAATGCCCCACATTTTTTTTTAGGGAAAGAATGAGTAGTATGGGATGGAATGGATCTGAACCTGTAATTTTATCAGAGTGGGGAATTCCTGGTATGGAAACTCCCTCCATCTCCATAAAACAGCAGCAACTCTTCTATAAATTAGGGAATTGCCTGGATGCTCTGAGAGGTTAAGTGACATATGCATACAGCTATGGTGAGCCAGGAGCAAAACTTGAACCTGAGTCTTTTTGATTCCACACTGTCCACCATCATGTTGTAGGGACTTAAAATGGCTGGGGAATTAAATTGAATCAAGCCTAGAAAGAAAGAGAAGTCACATATTCAAATAACTAAAATACAGCGGTATACAATAAATACATAAGAATGAGTGGAAAGGAGAAATTACTTATGACTAAATAGAAAAGAGGCAGCATATAAATTATGTCTTAAATGATGAATAGTCTTTTGATACGTGACTATTTGGGAGCAGTAGGGTGGGAACTTAAGAGGGTAAAGGCGCTCTAGGAAAGAACAGTGTGAGTGATACATTTTTAAATTGTTAGATAAGTATCTCATAGGTCATCTAGTTCAAACACCTCATATTACAGATGAAGAAACTGAGTCTCAGAGAGAAAAAGTTGTCAAAAACACAAATGGCAGAAAAGTACGAGGTGTGTCATGGAATGTTTCCAAAAGAAGTGGAAACACTAGAAATGACTGAAGATGGCCTGGGGCAGATACGGATGCTCAGAGGTGGCAGAAGTGAGACCACTGTGACAGAGAAGACACATGAGAAAAGACAAAGGTGATGAAGTCATTAACTATACTAAAACTGGTGACTCACATGAGGAGATGTGGAACAAAACTGATTTGAAAAGATCCAGAACTTAGACAGCTGAATAAATGTCTCCTTCAAAGTAGTCACCTGGGTAGGAAAAGTGGTCTGGGCTGTGGTGAAGCATCATGCTGAAAACATATTTACAACTTCTCTTTTGTTCTACTCTTTAGAATTGAATGGCTATTCTTTTAAATATCCTCAGTCTAGACAAGTCTCCTTCCTTTGAAGACTGATAAGATTTGTTCTTAAATAGCCAGAAGTCACTCTGAGCCAGGTCTGGTCCAATAAAATGGAAACTTCTGGAGATTGGAGATTTAAAAATAATTCATCCCCAGTACCTATCATAGCACCTTTAATGTAGTAGGTGCTTAATAAATGCTCATTGGAGTAGACTGACTATATGAAGATGCATAATACCTTCTTGAATAAAAACACACTATGGTTTTAAATAACATAACAAAAAGTTTTCCCATGTATCTTACACAAGCTTCAAATTCCCGACAGAGAACCAAACATCTTTTTTGTTTTGTTTTGTTTTAGAACCAAACATCTTTTTTTTTGCTTTTTTTGAAGGGGCAATTGGGGTTAAGTGACTTGCCCAAGGTCACGCTGCTGGTAAGTGCTAAGGCCGGATTTGAACTCTGGTGCTCTATTCACTGTACCACCTAGATGCCAGAGGAACCAAATATATTTTGATCATTAGTCTCCTAACATGACTACTTTGAAAAAAATGAGACTCATTTTGGTATAGATATTATGGTGTGTGTTTTTTTCAAAATTCTTGACTTAATATTCATGCTTGTATAAATAGTCAGAGAAACAAAATGAAGGGCATGCATAGAAAGAATGATGTCTGTGTCTATAAGATGAGTGTCTCAGGTGGATAGCTGATGGCAAAAGGTTAACAAGATGGACCATAAGAATGGAAACAATTATTTAGCTCTTTAATTGGGATATCTTTTCCTGCTCTCTCCTTTTATGTTCTTCTTCCCTTTAACCATTTTCTGGACCCAAGCAAGAAAAGAATAATACTGGAGACTCCAATTGGGTAGAATGATTTATTACTTCTGAGTTTCCATAATCAATCAACCAAGGCAACATTTAAGCAGTTCAGCTCCTCAGATGCTTGCTTTGGTTTGAATTATGCATATAGGTCTCTGTTCTGTCTTGACCCTCCCATGAAGAAGCACTGATTCCCACTCAAATAACAAGGGAAGCCAAATTCAAGAGGACTGAACATCTACAGACATGCTCTCACCTAGGTGGAGGACTGTCCTGCCTTATTATGAGAGATGAATGCAGCAGACGGGCCCAAAGGCAGACTTTCGAAATAGGACATTTCCTGACCTTTGATCACCATCTAATTCCCTGTGTTTGAGGATGAATTAGCAGTTCTGCAACTGTTAGTTTAAGGATCTGCATCATGATTAGCAGCTGTACCCAACCTCATGCCAATTAATTGCTGAGTCCCCACAGGGTTAATATTAGGGGCTGCTGCCAGTGTGGTTTTCATCTTAATTTGAGGGCCTCTACAAGAAGATTAATCAGCCCATGCACATTCATTTTACACTAATACAACAATTCATTTAGATTATTATGTTACAAATGCCATCAACATTCAATAGACCTTGCAGAAGAGTATTTTTGAGATTTGGGCAAATATCCACCATAGCACCCAGCCTCTCATTGTGTCACATTAGATAAGAGCAGAGACTATTTCTGAAATGTCATAGATTCTCTTTTTTACTTTCAACAATATGTACTGGAATGGAGTGCCAATCTCACAGCTTAGCTAACTAGCATTATTTATGCTACAGTAAAATGATATTAACATGGGAAAGAAATATTGAGTCAACTCTTTCCAATCCCAAATCCCCTGATGGTAGATTTCAAACCAATATCCATTAACCTACCCTCCACTGCCACTGTTACTTTTCCCTACCCTATGCAGGGGAAGATACTAAACTAGGGACCTAATCCTCTTCCAGAGTGCAGCGAGACTTTTGGTGATGAAGAAATAATACTTCTATCCTTCATCCTTCAAAGTAATATCCATGGATCCATGGAGGTCAATGAAGCTAAAACTTTTTCATAATAACATTACAACATTCTCCTAGACTAGGAGATGTATGTATAGGGAGATGGGACAGAGATAGGAGCAAAGAGGAGGATTTGTGAAAATGTAGAAGTAGGTTCAAATGCAGTAGAGGGAAGATCAGGATTCTAAGATGGACTGACTCAATTTTCTCAGTATATCGGGAAATTTACAAGATGAATTTCAAAGTACCTCCCATATACTCAAGTTGTCAATTTTGTATTATCTTCTACAGTCTCCCCACCCCTTTAATTCTCTTTTATTTCTTTTGATCACATCAATCATCAAATCCATTCATTAAACAACATTTTTGAAGTATCTGCTGTATGTAGGTAGATAGATGATGGATGATCCAGCAAAGGAATTTGAGAAGAAGGTATGAGAAAGGTAAAACATAATTTGTAGTAGACAGAAAAGGTAGTTGGCAGTGTCAGAAACTACAGAGAAGTTAAAGTGGTAAGGAATAAAAAAGTTCATCAAGTTTAGTGGGGTAAGAATCCTGGTAGCTCCTTTTTCCTTGGGTTTTTGGTATGTTGAACTTACTAGGTTCTCCCATCTGTCTAGTCAACATATTGGAGGTCTCTCTTACCTATTTTGATATTAAGTGGAGTATGCTGGATGTCTACCTGTCCCTCCCTATCTCAGGTACAACTTTTCCCAAACATAACTCATGATTTTTTCTTCCAAAACCACCCTCTCCCTACTTTTCCTATTTCTGTTGAGAGTACCTCTATATTGCCAGTCACCAGCATTCAAAACCTTGATATTATCCTTCATTCTTCAGTCTCCATTCCATATCTCAAATACGTCCCATTCCCTCCACTCACATGTTCAACACTTAATTCATGCCTTAATCATCTCTGACCTGGATTATTACAGTACCTTCCTATTTGTATTCCTAGCTACCAGTTTCATCCTTTGCATACCTGCCAAAATAATCTTCCAAAAATCCATGACCTTTCTTGAATATACTTTTAGGAGAATATTAAGTCCTTGAGGTCAAGGACTTTTTGTTGCTTTGTCTTAATATCTTGAGCTCATCAGTGTCTTACAAATAGCAGGTGATTACTTTCTGGATTGAGTTGGATTATATTTCAGAAAGTTTCAGTAGAATGTCAGGGTTGGAAATGAGAGTTCAAATAGATTAAGCAATGAGTGAGAATGGAGGAGATAAAGGAATTGGGCATGGAGACTCTGGGACTTTGGCAGTCAAAGGGTGGAGAGATATAGGATTATAGGTTAAAGAGATCGTAAATTGAAGAGACTTCAGGGTGAAGGAGATAGCAAGTCGATGCCAGGTTTTATTAACTTGAAGCACAGTGAGCATGTTTATAGGTAGGGAGTGAAATACTATGGAAAGATAGAAGATTAGGAAGAGAAATAATGATACAAAGAAAATTCTGTCAGAGGAAATAGGAAGGGATAGTATCAAGAGTACAAGTGGAGATGTTAGCTTCAACAAGAAGAAGATACAGAGATTGGAGCAGAGAAGAGAAGGGTTGGTGAAGATGAAGAAGAGGACTGAAGTGTAGCATAGCATTGGGGTGATGAAGAAGTTTGTGATTTATTTTTTTCCTATTAAGTAAGAAATCAGGTAATCAAGGAGTAGGGAAAGTGGCTGTTAAGAAGTTTTGCAGATTAAGTGGAGGGCAGAGCCAAGATGGCAGTGTAGAAGCAGCAAGGCCCCACAGCTCCTACACAACCACCCTAAACACCCATAAAATATGAGCTCAGACAAAGTCTAGGACTCTCAGACTCACAAAAATACAGAAAACACATCTCTTGCTGAAGGCAGCTTGGTAACAGGGGCTCATCGCAGTGGGGCAGGAGCCCAGGCAGGCCCAGCCTGAAGCCGAGACCACGGCCAAGCCCAGGGCAGTGGGAAGGAGCCAAGCTGAGCCGAGCTGAGCCGCAGCACAGCCAGTCTTCAGAGGAGAGGATCTGCAGCCTCCAGCACCTCCACATCTGCCAAGGCATGGGGAATGGGGATTGGAGAGGGGCAGCTCGGCGGGAGGGACTCATCCATCAGGCCTGCAGGCCTGGAGCAGCGACTGGCCCAGCCCCAAACTGAAATGCAGCCAGGCCAGGCCCCAGGGTGGCCAGGAGGAGTCGAGCCTCCCAAGCCACAGCTTGAGTCTACTTCAGAGAAGATCTACCTCATCTGAGGGAATCTTCACATAAAGCAAACCAGGTTTAGAGACAGCCAGTGAAAGTGAAAGTGAAACTTTGAAACTTAATTTGGGGGAGGAAAAGCAGTTTGGCCAATTGGACACCAGGGCAAGAAAGCAGTGGGGGAAGGGAACTGCTGGAACCCCTGGCGGCCCCTACTGGGCTACTTCAGAGCCCCTGGCCTGCAGACTCCACAGGAGGGCTGAATCGTTTGATCAGGGCTAAGTGCTCTTGCGTTGAGCGGCCTGGATCCAGATCGTGGTCTAGGGTGGTGATCCTGGGGTGCGCTTTCAGCAAGCCAAAGCTGGGGGGACTTGCAACACCCCCCTAATAGCTCTGGCAGCTGGGAAAACCCCAGCAATTTGGAACAGAGTTTTCCCCCCAGAAGCAGAGTTTCACAGAGCTAAAAAAAACAACCAATTAATTGACTGGCCAACATGAGGAAAAGGAAGCAAAATAAGAACAGCAATAAAGCTGTAGAATCCTTTTTTGTGGACAAAAAGGATCAAAGCATGGAACGGGAGGAAGAGAGCCAAGAACTCAGAACT
>JAQQSW010016636.1:0-11631 GCA_028646575.1 Pseudocheirus occidentalis | reverse complement strand
ATGTACTGAGGCATATGATAATGCTATCTTTACAAACTCCTTTTTTTTTTTCTAACTTGAAGTGTACCTGTGATTCATGTTTTTACTTATCAGCAACTTCTGGTTTTTGTTTATAGTGAGAATGTTAAGACAGAGTTTTTAGATCCTTTGTTAACTTTAATATGATTACTAGTACTTTAAATATGAGATTCTTTTCCAATGACCAACAGGTAGATATACTTCTGGAAGAGCCAAACTGTATAAATAATAAAATTAAACAAACAAGCAAATAATAATGTGGTTTCCTTGGAACCCAACTGATTACTAAGTGCAGGGGAGGGGAGGGGAGAATTTAGGAAACCACTTAAAGAATTTGGATTTTGAAGGAAATTAGTTTCTAAGAGGCTCAGTTGATAAGGAAGTGAACTGCAGTTCAGGGGAGGTCATATGCAAAGAGAAATGATTTGCATGTCACATACATATTAAATAGTATATGTCAGGATTGAACCCAAGTCCTCTGACTCTTTCATATTTTCCCATATTTCAAAGAAACTGATATTACTTTTTTTCTCCTCCCTTCCTTCTCCCCCTCCCACTTATTCATCTGTATTTTCAGACAAAGAGAACTAGATTTGGGATTAGTACACTTGGGTTCACATCCTGTTTCTACTATTTAGTCCCTCTGAAATCTTAATTTCCTTCTCCCAGGACTTAGTTTCCTATTCTGTAAAACTAGGAGCATGGACTAGATGACCTCCAAGGTCTCTTGCAGTCCCATATCTAGGGTCCTTTGAATTTAAATCTAGTCTTTTCCCCTACAACATCCATATTGTGAACCCAAAACACTAAGCCAGCCAAAATGGTGGAGTAGGGGAAGGAGAGAGTTTCCTCTAACAGGGCTTCTTCAAATCATGTGGTCTTCCAAATGAGCTCCAAGGGTAATAAACTTGGTTTGCTTTAGGGTCTCTAATAGGAAGCTTAAGTCGATTTTCTTCGCCTACAGGCACCCCAAAGGGGTTGTAAACTTGAATGCTTAGCATTGTTCCTGCCCATAGGCTGCCTGCCTCTCTATGGAGCCCTTATCCTGATCATGCAGTATGTGGTTCCACTTTTGTATGTTAATTGATAACCTGTTTTTCTAATGTTATTACTGTTTCCTTTGCATATTATTTGAATGTGTTGCATTGTCAATGAGAAGGGGAAGAAACAAGTGACAAAGCACTCACAGTTAAGTCAGTAGACCTCAAAATGAGGACATGGAAATGATAATTGACAGACATTTTTGACAAAATACTGTGTCTGGCTTTAGGGTCCTAAGAAAAGGAAATCAAACCCATTTTTGCAATTCTGGTGGTGTGTTTTCTCTTGATACCTTAGCTTAATTCCTCCAGTCATAAATAAGGACTGAGAAGAGACCCCAAAGAATTATGATTTCTTTTCTTTCCCCCCAACTGGAACTGTTTAATCTCATGGTTTTCCCCCAGTTAACCCATTTGCGAAAGGCTATTTTCCTAACAATAACAACAACAAACATATTTACTCTGAGGAGTGAGATGGAAAAAATACCATAATAAGGATTTGCATGTAAAATGATTCTTTTAATCATGGCTCAGAGTTTGGTGCATAAACTATACCTCAGGAGAACATAGTACTGCAGCAGGAGCTTAGTCTTCCTGGGGAGAAGAGAGTCAGGAACTGGAGACCTAATCTATTATCCCTAAAGAATGGAATCATGAGGGTAGTTCAGGCGAAACTGTTCAATTCCTCCATGATGCAGTTTACTTTCCTCTAACATGGTCAAGATTTTATTTATTTTATTTTATTTTATTTTATTTTATTTTATATTGGTAATAAGCTTTGGGATTGGGTATAGAAAGTAGGTAAACAAATTTCACAATCATGATACTAACATTTTTTTAATCTTATAAGATTTAGAATATAAGCCACTTTGGACCAGCTCTTCACATCTCCTCAGTTGACAAAGTAGGAAAATGAGGCTTAGACAGGGGACATGCCCTGTTTCAGGTCACGTAGTTAGTCACTGACAGCTCTTTGTCTGAGATTCTTGAATAAGTCTTAGACTGATGGAAGATAGTGTCAAGCAAGTGCCATATCAAGAAAGTTTTATTATCACCACCTTTACTAATACCAGGAAACTTATTCCCAGTTGAAAGGGTCAGCTAGAACACACAAAATACCCAAAGGAGAGGTGAAACAGAAACACATACATTGCTCCTCTGGTCATTTTCTCAGGGGTTATTGTACTAAGAAAGATGTACAGAAGTATCCATATGGAAGAAAGTTGTTCATAATCCCAGTTTTGTACTAACTCTCTTTCGACATATGGGAGGGCTACCTGGTTTTGAATCACTCTGTGAAAGTTACCAAAACAGGCAGGAGATTCTAGAAAGTTACTCAGCTCAGTGTTGTGCTTGACATTTACCTTTGCTCTTTCTAATCCTTAAATTCTTCACTGTACCTTAACACATGGACACAATGGAGACCTAGAATAGCTCAACTACAAAAGCTACGCAATGACTCTTACCAGACCATTAACTGCTCTCAGCTTCAATGATGTTCCTGATCATGGTACTAAGGGAGAAAATCGCAATGTAGGATCAGAGATTTAAAGATGAGTTGAACTGGGGTAGCTAGGGGGCCCAGTGAACAGAGCACTGGCCCTGGAGTCAGGGGGATCTGAGTTCTAATCTGGACTTAAACACTTGACACTTACTGTGTGACCTTGGGCAAGGTACTTAACCCCAATAGCCCTGACTTCTTCTCTCCATAAAGGGAAGAAAAAAAAGAAAAGATGAGTTGAACCTGAGAGGTCTGCTCTCTCATTTTATATATGGAAAGTCAATTGATTTTTCCCAAGCCACACAGGTAGCAAGTAACACATCTGGGATTTGAAACCAGGTCCTCTGACTTTAAAGCTAGTATTCTTGACACTGTACCATATCACTCATGTCTCCTGATTTCTATAGAAATTAAGTTTTAAAAGTGTCTTCACCTCTATTATCTGAGTTTATCTATTAGATGAAGATACTTAGGGATATTAGTCCCATTTTACTGATGAGATAACTGAAGCCCAGAGAAGATAAGTGTGACTTATCTAAATTCACTCAGTAACTTGACTATCATTCTAAATTTCCAGTTCAAAACTCTTCACCCCCAAATGTACTAAATTTTAAATGAATGATAAGCATCAGAACAAACAATATTTGTCTAATGGGTCATAGCAAATTCCTTTGAGCCTGTTTTGTTTCCAATAAACACATTAATACATATTTTTCATACATTGAGTGAATTAATTTATAGCCCTTTATATAGCTTCCCTCCAATGGCTTAACTCAACATGTGGGGGAAAAATTCTCAAAAATTGCAAACTCTATTCAATTACAATAAAATTAAATATGTATTAAATACTTGCTTTATACGAGGCACTGTGCCAGGTGCTGGGGATAAAAAGATGAAAAATGATACTGTCTCTGCCTCAAGGCAATTAAAATAAAATGGGGAGGAAAGAGCATTTACAAAGTTAAATAAAAGAAGGCCAGCACACAGGGCTTTGGCCATCATGAATATAAACAGGAAGGCAAGCCACCAGTGGTAGAAGTAGGGAATCAAAATAATACCATTTCTCAAATGCTGCTTCTCCTCAAAGATCATAGAATATATAACTAGAAGTTATCTTAGAGAAGATGCAGGCCAACAATGTCATTTCACAAGTAAGAGAACTAAGATCCAGAGAGGTCAGAGATAAGAGACCTTGGCAGAGGGGGGGGAATTCCCAATTCATACATATAGTAAATAGCTAAGGATCATGGGTCTGGTACTGGAAGAGACCTAAGATGTCCTCTAATCTAATTCACAGATGTGGTAACTGTGGCCCAGTGAACTGCCTAAGATCCCACAGGTAGTAGTTTCAGAAGTGGGTCTTTATCTGAGATCTTACTCAAGACTGATTTTTTCTTATATAATATTTTGAGAATTGATCATATATAACATGTTGAAGTAGAAATCCAAAATTTAGGATTTTTAGATTCAACTTTTTTGACTACCACATATCTCCATGACCATGGAAAGTCTGTTTAAGTTTTATCAAGTTACATTTGTTTATCTACTAAGTATGAATAATAATCCTTGACCTAACTTACTGTTAAGATCTGTGTGAGGACAAAATCAGATTATTTATATAAAGCGCATTATAAACCAGGAAACACTAAAAAGGGTAGGTAATTATTAGTATGAACGAGTCTTTCCCAGAAAACTGCAACTTCACCAAAGCATATTTCATAGCTGATGTGACCAAAGTAGGCCCCAAAGTACTGAAAGACCATGGTAATTCTGCAGGTGATCTACTACAGGTCTGTATCTTGTTTTATGACTGATACTAACAGTAATAATGATGACAATGATGCTAACTCATAAAAACGAGTCCTGTTACTTTTAAAATTTAGGAAGATTTTAGAGGTAAATATGCATATATGTGTGTGTCTATATATGTATATATCTACATATGTATATGTGTAGGTGTTTTTCTGGAGGCTAATATGTATGTACACCAACACACATATATGCAGAAAGAGGTATATTATAGGCACATGCATATATGCATACAAAATATGAATGTGCATATATGTGTACATTTGTATGTGTATGGATAGATAGATAGATAGGTAGGTGGATAGATAGATAAATAGATACATAGATAGATAGACAGACAGACAAATAGCTTATCCAAATTTCTATCTAACTCCCATTCCCTATGAGGGGTATAATAGATGGGAGGGCAGATTGGGGTAGGGCAGAGGGTAGTTAGAAGCACATACTTTTGAAAAGGGACAAGGTCAAAGTAGAAATTAGAACAAGTGGGGGGATAGGATGGAGGGAAATGTACTCAGTCTTTCACAATATATCCACTATGGAAAAGTTTTGTGTAACTATACATGTATTTACAACCTATATTGAATTGCTTATCTTCCCAATAAGGGTGAGTGATGAGGGATGATGGGAAAGAATCTGGAATTCAAAGATTAAAATAAAATGTTTTTAAAATATCATTATTATTATTATTATTGTTATTGTTATTGTTATTGTTATTATTACATGCAACTGGGAAATAAGTATACAGGCATTGGGGTATGGAGATCCATCTTGCCCTACTGGTAAGCTGGAGGGTGGATGGGAGAGCATATAGGAGAGAGCAGATTGGGGGAGGGGCTATTCAGTGGGATTGCTGTTTTGGAGTGGTGGGTAGGGGAAAGATGGAAGAAAATTTGTAACTCAAAATCTTGTGAAAATAAATGTTGTAAACTAAAAATATAAAATAAGAAAACAATTTAAAAAGAAAGAAAAAAATAACTCCCATCACCATCACACATTTCTTTTCAAATTACACAAAATGAGCCAGGTATGGTAGGGCATAACTAGCATCTTTGTTACTGGGGAAGTGGAAAGTGATGAATCACTTGTGCTCAGGAATTTTGAACTGCAGTAGGGCGGGAGCCAACTGACACCAGTCTGACACCAATATTGTGAGCCCCCTGGAACAAGGGGCTACCTGGCTGCCTAAGAAGAGGCTAACCAGCCTAGATCAGAAACAACAATTCAAAACTTCTATGCCCATTAGCATTTCAGTGGATGCCATGAATGGCTGCTGAATTTCCAGCATGAACCAAGATAAAGGGCTTAGTCTCCCTCTTTGAGTCAGTTCTGAAGAGAGTAAAGTTCAAGCAATGTCAACTGAAAGAACTTAGTCTCAAGAAAATAAACAAACATAGCAATAGTGATAGCAATAAAATAATAACTTTTACACAATTTTTGTACTTTTACTACTAGACTCCTCCTCCTAGTACAACTATTAACAACAAGAACTAATATTTATATAGTTTATACAATGTGCCAAGCACTGTGCTAAGAACTTTCCAATTGTTCTCTTATTTAATACTCAGAACAACCTGAGAATATAAATAAAATCAAACATACAAACAAAAAAGTTGCAGAGGATGCCATGGATTCCAGAAGATATGAAAAATGTATGTATATGTATGCCAATGAATTATAGAGAAAATATATAAAGATCCTCAAGACAGAAAGGAATCAAATAGCAGCTTACTAGCAACATGATTTATTCTGTATCTACAAAGGGTCCATGATTGAAGAGTAATTCACAGTAAATGTGATAAGAGAAAGAAAGTACAGATAATATTCACGATTTTATCTAAAATAACAACAATTCATATTTATGTTTGGGCATAAAATTTACAAAGTGCTTCTCTCTCATCATTGTGAAGTTAGTAAAATGAGTGATAATTGTCTTCATTTTCAAGAGAGAAAGTCAAAGCCCAAAATGTTTAAGTGACTTTCCTGAGGTCATACATATTGAGAGTGCCATGGAACATATGTAGACTATTCCATATATTCAAAGACCACATGGAATAAATACTGAAAAAAGATTCAGATGACCTGGTTCCTGGTCCTAGTTATTTTGTTTACTAACTGTGTGAACATGGGTGGTCATGTTATGTCTTCTGTTCATCATTTATTCATTCAAAAACATTTATTAGATGCCTTCTATATAAGGATAACTGTGCCAAGGACAAGAAGAGGTAACGAATTTATATAAATCATATCCTTAACCTCACGGAACTTACTGTCTATAAGGGGAAATAAAACACATAGATAATAATAAATATTGTATAATTGTAAAACAGTGTATATGAAGATGGAAATATCTATATGGGTTTAAAGCCTGAATAGACCTGAAAGGCCATCTAGTCCAGCCTCCTCATTTTATAAGTGAAGAAACTGAAAATTAAGTATATTAAATGCCATACGCAAGGTTGTATAGTTTGTTTCACATATGGGATATGAACCAATATATCCTTATTCCAAAGTGAAAATATTTTTCCCTTTAATATACTGCCCCCGTTGGAAATTGTTAATGACTACATAACGGAGGTAGAATTATCATTAAGTTTGAATTCAACAATAGAGGGAGTATGTTTCAGGTTCAAGAAACAACATGGGCATAGACATGGAGGCTGGAGAAGACAGATCATGTTCTTGGGCAAAGAGTAGCCCATTTTGGACTGGAGGAGAGAGCATGAGATGGGAAGAGACTTGGTTCTCAGTTCCTTCATTTGAAAAATGGAGACATCAACACTTGGCCTTCTTTTCTTCCAGCACTGCTGGGAGAACTCAATATGGCAAAATGTATGGAAGAGATTTGTAAGTTATAAAGTTTAAAAAACACTATTCAGTGATTCCCAATTTTTTTTCCTCCTTCAACAACAACAAAAATATTCTGTGAAACCCCAGGGTAATTGAACAGACTACTCATAATATTCTTGACAATTATTTAGTACTTATGGTACCATTAAATATTTTTTTCATCAACTCCTTGGACAACTCTTGCAATCCCAGTGATAACCATTTCAAGAGTCAGAAAAGACAAAGTATTGAGAGAGGATTTAGTTATAAATTACAATATTTTGGATTGATTTAGGCAATAGCCCTGAGGAGGAAATGGGCCCAGAATACCCGGAAGCCCAGCTGCGATGCAAGCAAAAGCAATAATCTACTGCTTTCAAACATGTGTCTGAAACTCTGTGAATAGTCTATCTCTCACTGGCCATATGCTCTCCTAATGGCCTGCAGTGGAGGCTACTCACTGGGGACTAGGTTATAAACACAAGCCCTCCTATTAATTTCAAATGATGCATTTCTATCTACGGCCATGGATAAAAGCGATCAATGCCAACTGCATGTTTTATTGGACCTCCTGTGAAATGAATCTGGAGGGAGACAGCCAGCGGGATGGAGTCGACATGCAGATGAGATTTGTAAGTGAGGACATATTGATTATTTCCATCTCAGTTCAGGCAGTAATTCCACCCGACGCCGCTTCCCCTGTTTCACCTCATTATTTATGCCATAAAAACACTATCTCAATGATAATAACAGGCTTCATTTACAAGCCAGGGCATAAAGCATCCTGTAGAAGATTTCAGGAGGTGGAGGAAGAGCGGGTAGAGAGATTTAACAAATACTAGAGAGGCCCCAAACTTCTGAGGCACATGTCACTACCTTTAATTCCTTCCAGTAGGAAGACCGATAGCAGGGGGCAGATTGTGGGATTCTTTATTAACAGCTCCTGGTTTGTATAATTTTGAATTCATAGTTCACTTAGAACTTGCTCTATAGGGAGAGAACTCACTCACTGATAGCCAATTCTGCCCCTTTTCTGTGCCACAGGATGGCTTCCATTCAAATGCCAGAGATAAGCTTCTGAGGTCCTCTCACACACCACCAAAACACCACCCTTGAATTGATACTTTAGTAGAATAATATCAAGAGACTTAGAGATCTAATTCAGAAGAAGATGAGGCAAGATAAGAAGAAAACAAATTTAGGAGTTCCTGTTATAGGGACCCAAACTTCCATTATAGATAGATGTTGTTGTTGTTGTTATTGCTTGGCTTTTTTTTTTTTTTGGTTGTTGTTCATTTGTTTGTCAGAGAACCCAAAGCAAAGCTCAGCATAATAAATCACAGGAGAGACAGAAAGAATCCATACCAAATAATTGAGAAAAGGGGAGAAATCCCTACATGTGTTCCATTGCCAAGGAATTACCAAGTAAGTCTTCCCTGAGTGATGGTTACATCTATATTTAACCACTAAATGGGTTCACTGAATTCTAAAATGTTAGAGCTAGAAGTAATGTCAGGATTATCTAGTCCAACCTCTTCAATTTGCAGATTAATAAACTGATACTCATAGAGGGGTAATAAAATAAGATTTTTTAAAAATTAAAAAATATTATTAACATTATTTTTCTTTAAAATTTTGAGTTCCAAATTCCCTCCTTCCTCCCACCTTCTCCTCCATCAACAGAGAACACAGGCAATATGATATCACTTATACATGTGAAATAATGCAAAACATATTTCCATATTAGACTTTTTTAAATCAAGAAAAATAAAGTGAGAGGAGTATATTTCAATTTTCACTCAGAGTTCATCAGTTTTCCTTCCGGAGGGTGGTAGCATTTTTTCATTATGAGTCTTTTGGAATTGTCTTCCATCATTGTATTGATCAGAGTAGCCAAGTCTTTCACAGTTGATCGTTGTAACATTGCCTTTATTGCGCACAATGATTTTTTGGTCCTTATTCAAACTTATATCAATTCATAGAGATCATCTGACTTTTTTTTTCTGAAACCATTCCTTTTATCATTTTCCACCACACAATAATGCTCCATCAGAGTCATGTAGGAGAACTTGTTCAGTTATTCCCCAATTGATGAGCATCCCTTTAATTTCCTTTTTTTTTTACACCACAAAAAGAGCTGCTATAGACACTTTTCTACATATAGGTTAAGTTACCTTTTTCTTTGATCTCTATGGAGTAAAGACTTAGTAGTGGTATTTTGAGGTCAAAGAGTATGTACAGATTTTTAGCCTTTGGGCCTAGTTTCAAATTGTTCTCCAAAATGGTTTTTTAACAGTTCGCTACTCAACCTAACAAGTCATCAATTTATTCTCATCTTCTCTTGCATTTGTCATTTCTAATAGCTATGAGATGATGTCTTAGAGTCTTAATTTGTCTTTCTCTATTCAATAGTAATTTAGAGCATTTTTTTCTTATGATCTTAGATACCTTTGAATTCTTTAAAGAACTTTCTGTTTATATCCTTTGATCATTTATCAATTAGAAAATAGTTCTTTTTTATTTGACTCAATTCTATATTCAGTATATAGTTGAGAAAGGAGGCCTTTATCAGAGATACTTCTCATTATTTTTTATATTTATTCTCTATGCTACCTTTTTAGCAAGATGCAGTTTCTATCATTATTCCCTTTAATTAAGTCAATTTTTGCTTTTACTTAGTATGAGATCATGATTGCAATACCTGGCTTTCTTTTAGTTTAGCTGAAGTATATTAGATTCTGGTCTAGCCTTTAATTTTAATGCTGTGTCTTTCTGTTTTAAGTGTGTCTTATAAACAACAAATTGTTTCATTCTAGCTTCTAATCCATTCTGCTATCCATTTTCATTTTATGGGGAGTCCATCACATTCATATTCGCATTTATGATTACTATTTTTTCTATCCCATTTTCTTCTATTTCTTCTACTCTTTTTCTTTTTATCCTGCCCATACACAAACATTTATTTTGTTTCTGGCTCCTGCTTTCCTTAGTCTATATTCTATATCATTTTATCATCCTCCCTTTTATCCTTTCTGTCCTATTTCCTTTTTTGGTGAAGTTACGTTTCTTTACATAACTGATTGTTTATATATATTCTTCCCTTTTCAAACCAATTCTGATGAGAGTGAAGTTCCCCCTAACTTCTATTTTCCCCTTTCAGTATAAAAAGTTTTTTGTGTGCCTCTTTTATATGAAATTTTGATTTTTTTTTCCTATTCTAACTTTGCCTTCCCTCTTCTTCCAGTGCATACTTCTTTCTTGCCCCTTCGTTTTTTGGAAGACTATTCCAACATAATTAATTCACATCTATGCCCTCTGTCTATTTAAACTCTGTTTAACTGCCCTAATAATGATAAAGTTCTTTGGAGTTACATATATCATCTTCCATTTAGGAATGTAAACAATTCAATTTTATTGAGCCCCTCATGATTGTTCTTTAAAGTTTACTTTTTATGCTTCTCTTGAGTCTTGTTTGAATCTCACATTTTCTATTCAGTATTGGTTTGATCAGGAATGTTTGAAATTTTTCTATTTCATTAAATATCCACTTTTTCCCTCTGAACTATTATATTCAGTTTTATTGGGTAGATTATTCTTGGTACTAATCCTAGC
This sequence comes from Pseudocheirus occidentalis, assembly GCA_028646575.1. Lineage (NCBI taxonomy): Eukaryota > Metazoa > Chordata > Mammalia > Diprotodontia > Pseudocheiridae > Pseudocheirus > Pseudocheirus occidentalis. The sequence continues at coordinate 822 of JAQQSW010016636.1, read as the reverse complement.
TAGGTGGAAGCCATGAAATCTTGTGTGTTCCTAACACAATATTGATAGTTTCTTCCTGGATGTTTTCAGCATTTTCTCTTTAGCTTGGGAGCTCTGGAATCTGATTATAATATTATTTTTTTGAATTTTCTAATATTTATTTTTTTCACCTGAAAACTGTAGCAAAACATGATCAGCTTTATTATGCAGACAGGAATCCCTCTACATTTTAAAGAATTTAGGCATGTATAAATAGAAGGGCTCTTTAGGAAAGAAAAAAACTGAAGAATGAACAAAATCTCCCAATCTTGACTTCAAAACTTCCAGTAGCAATGGATAAAATGATTTAGTTCATTCATTCCAAGAGATATGACAGCACCTTGAAGTGGCTGATCTATTTCTCCAGTAACATTTCTCACATGACAATGTGTTAAAGTTACAAATACTGATATGCACAAATAGCTAATTTCTTTTTTTTTAGCCCTTAAAAATAAAAAACATTTTTATATAGCAATAACAAAGCCAAAGAGGAAACAATAAATTAGGAAAATCCAATTCCAAATAACAAAATTAATAAGATATATAGGAGTCAATCTACCAAAGTATATACTCCTTCATATACTTCGGTAGATACAATAAAATTACAATTATAACATGTTTGTTAAAGGAAGAGTGTTTGTTAAATTTAATTCTCTAGGTAATTTCTCAACATTGATATATCTTTCTTTTTTTAAATTTTATTTTATTATTATTTTTTTTAAGTTAACTTGTTTGTTCACTTTTAGGTTACAAGATTCTGTTCCATAGTCACTTCAGTTATAGATTTTTCTCCCCTTCCTCCCC
>JAQQSW010016635.1:0-11631 GCA_028646575.1 Pseudocheirus occidentalis | reverse complement strand
CAAAACCTAGAAAACATCAAAGACCAATCAGCAAGGAAAAAAAATCTGTTAAATTCAAAACATCATCTCAAAACCACATCCTTTCATACATTCCTCCTGCCATATATAACCTATTATTGCAATGAGCCCAGGAATACTTTAGGGACTACTCCATCAATGCAGTGTTATCTGCAAATGGGAACATTTGGAAAACTTCACCGTTTATAGGAAATATATCTTCCATTTGGACTTTTTATAAGATATTCTCTATACTTCTAGCAAATGCCTTCAGGGAGTGTATAACTCTTTTGTTTTATGTCTTACTTAATATTCCAAGCAGAGAGAACAGAATGAACAAAGACAAGAAGGGAGGAAGGTATTGGGTCTGTCTGGGGACTAACAAGTGGAAGAGAAGTCTAGGGATAAATCATGTAGGGCTTTATATTTTGTATTCTCCCCAGTGACCAAAAATAACAGTAGCTAACCATATTAAATTCCAATGTTGATACTTCTTTTTGTTGTGGAGGTGACCTGGGACTCCTGAAAGTCTAAACTAGGGGAGAACCAGCTCTGATAGCCCTACCAAGTTTTCTAAGTCTGGCAATTAAGTGAAATATTATTGGAATTGCGAAAAAATAGGTATTCCTTCATCTCTGATTTAATTGAAAAGTTAGCAGTAAAACTTTTTCAAAATAACATTGTTCTAACCCAATAATTTCACTGTGAGGAGTGCACCTAAAAGTGTTACCACCACCACCACCAACAGAGGAACTGACTTTTCAAAACCTTTCAGCCTTATTTGTAATTTCAAAAAGCCATTAGCAAGCTAAATAGCTGACAGTAGGAAGTAGTTCATTAAATTGCAGAACGTTATTGTGTTTTAATATAATGCAAGTAAGACTGACAAGTATAAGGAATACAAAGAAATATGGGAAGATTTTTAGGAAAAATAGTCGAACACTCTGTTCCCTCCAACAATATCATCCCATGTCTGCCTGTCCTGTGCAAGTTTTCTTTGTTTTTTTTTTCTTTTTGGAGGGCAATTGGGGTTAAGTGACTTGCCCAAAGTCACCTAGCTAGTAAGTGTCTCAAGTGTCAGATGCTGCATTTGAACTCATGTCCTCCTGACTTCAGGGCCAGTACTCTATTCACTGCACCACCTAGACACCCTGCAAGTTTTCTTTATGTTGTTCCATAATTTTGCCCCATGAATACCACCCAGCATGTTGGAGGCCTTCCTTTATTCCTCTTGATTTTAGGAGGATACCTGTGGAGCACAGAAGTCTATCGGTTAGCCCTTGCTCTTGCCAGATGATCAGCTCATCTTTTTTGTTTATACATTAATGAACCTCTTTCAGAGATCTAACAACAGACCAATGATGGATGGGACTGGACTACAACACATAACAAGTAAGAACTACAAAAAACTGTACTAAAAGATGTCATTAAAGAAATTTATGAAATAATTTAGATTAAAAAAAGCAAAACAAAAAAAATCTAATTCTTAATAGAAAGTAAGTTCCTTAAGAGTATAGATTGTTTTGTTCTTTAAATTTGCATACACACAAACACACACACACACAGACACACACACACACACAGAGCACAGTGCCTGCCTGGCTTAATTAAACATATAGGCACAGGTGCTTAATAAATACTTGTTTAGTGATTGATTAATAAAAATGCTTTAAAAAAAAGTAAAGAAGAATCGCTAAATAAAAAATTTTATAGAGAATTTGAAAGTAACAAAAATTGTTATGACATTTTATGTGTTGAAATAGATATATTTAACTGTTAATGGCTGTATGGAATATTTAAAAAGTTCTATTAGCATTCAATATTGTGTGTGATAATTTTTTTAAGACTAAGGTGGAGATATTACTTCAGCTCCCTGGGAGTACAATACTTTATTCATAGTAGCTAATAGTCAATAAATATTTATTAAGTGCCTTCTATAAGACGGGTACTGTGCTAAGTGCTAGGGATACAGATACTAAATAAGAAAGATTGTCCCAGCCTTCAAGGAGCTCCCATCTAATGGGGGAAGACAAAATAGAAATACTGAAAAGCAGGGAAAGAGGGGGAGGAGAAGATACACAAAAAGGGGCAAGGTGGAGAAGTCAATCAGAGAAGTCCAGCTATTACTGTAAAAAAAAAAAAATTCTGAGCTTGCTTTTATCAAGGAGCCACTAGGCCCTTGAAAAGTAGAAGCTGACCAGTGGGTGGCCTTGAAGAGATAAGCTTAGAAGCTGGGTCCAGCTAGGGAGCAAGGACCAGTCACTATAAGACCATTAGACACTGGAAGAGAGACTGCTATTTACCATAAAATTACTAACATTTCCCATGGAGCTGTAACACCTAGCAGGCAGCAGGCCCAGTGAAAGTGGCACAATGAACACCACAAGGTATCAGTAGTCCTATAGCATCAGAGGCATTCATTGACACTCCATTCATGTACTCTGATCATGTATGTTAATACACGTATGCCTACTTTCCCAGCTTATATTATTTGTGGGATAAGATACCCTAGACTTATGGATAAAATGCTCTATTGCAACCATGAATACACGCAGAACACTTCACTGAGGTGTGTTTTTCTTTTATTCTTAAGGCAAACATTTACTGAATACCAAATCATAAAGGACATTATTTTTATTCACCAAAGCAAAACAAACAACTTATTTTTAATGAACAAATTACATTAAAATATGAACAAAAAATGAGATACAAAGTATGCTTGCTCCAAAATTTTGCAACATTAGGGTATACCTGAAAGTGCACCTAGCACATCCTGTATTATGCCTATATATGCCTATAAATTTTCTTATTTTTCTATTTCATTAAATACTTTTAACTGTGTCATCTGGCTAATAATCATGATAACTAACATGTACCTAGGACTAACTACATGCTGACATTGTGCTTTAGAATTATCATCTCAGGGGCAGCTAGGTGGCACAGTGAATAGAGCACTGGCCATGGAGTCAGAAGGACCTGAGTTCAAATGCAGCCTCAGATACTTAACATAAAACTAGTCACATGACCTTGGACAAGTCACTTAACCCCAATTGCCCTGCCTTCCCCCTCCAAAAAAAGAGAAAAAAGAAAATGACACTTCCCATTACTAAGTCTAAAACAAGAGGATCTAGAAGTTATGCTTATGTATAGATGCAAATATCTGTTTTCCCTTTTCATAACTGAAGGTCCTTGAGAGAACAGGTAATGTGTAACAATGTAAACATTGCCACTTTATTAGCTGTTTGATCTTGGCCAAGCCTTTTGCTCTCAGTTTCTTTATTTAATTTGACTAAATTGCCTGAAGTTCAATCCCCAGCTATCATTCAAAGCTCCCTTCAATGTCTATCATTCTATATTCCATGATTTTAAAACATCTTCCACCATTAATCTTCACTGTTTTGTAAATCTAAGGACTCTTGTTATTCTGATGTTTTATGTTTTGTGATCCTACTATTTCTTCCTGTTCTAACATTCAATGAATCTATGAATCCTCTATGTTACACATGACAAGAGTAACAGAGCAAAAACAACTGTGTTAGATCGCTTGTTCTCTAGGAAACAGTGCCATCTGCTGAGTTTTTCTTCCACTTTTCATAGATCATCTTCTGTCATATGACATCTATTTTTTTCAGCTTACCTTCCCAGCTTTATTTTATGTCATTTTAAAAAATTTATGGTATAAAACAAGCATTTCCATAATGTAGTACAAAAAAAAGATGATTGACATGCAAATTTACTATTCACAATTTGCTATTCCTCTATATATAGCTTCAAATGCTCTATATACATATGTATATAAACATATACACACATATATGTATTGTGTGTATATATGTATGCATATATATGTACACACATGTATAAAATATACAAATACATATATATGGAAAATTATTCCATACATACTTCTATTTATCAGTTCTTTCTCTAGATGCAAATAGCATCTTTCTTCATATCTCCTTTATAGCTAATTTTAGTATTTATAATGGGCAAGATAATTTATTTGTTCAGTCACTCTTAAAACAATATTGCTGTTACTATATACGATGTTCTCTTGGTTCTGTTCATCTTATTTACATCTTTTTAAAGGTATTTTTTATTTTAATTTTTTAATTTACTTTTAGTTTATAACATTCAGTTCCTCAGTCCCTTGAGTTTCAAGTTTTCTCCCGCTCCCTCTCCTCTCCCCTCCACCTGTGGCAGCATGCAATCAAATATAGGATCTACAAATACCTCCACATTAAACATTAGTCAAGTTGTAAAGAGGGATTATAACCAATGGAATGAACGAGAAAGAAGAAATAAAACATAACAAAAAGGGAGAGCAAGTGCTTTGCTTCAATCTACTTTAGCTCTGGCAAGGTGCAGAACACCTTGTTAGATTCTGGGGCTTTACCAGATGAATATAAAACACAAACATTGACCTCAAAGAAAAGAATCCTAGAACTTAAAGCTGTCTAGTCTGGGGGGATTCTCTCCTGTACCCTCCATGGTAGAAAGACATCCCTGGGTAAATTGATACACTAGGTTTACTTTGGAAAATAGATAGTTCCAAGGGGATGAGCACTCTTCTGCTTGAGGAACTAGAGAGGTACTGTTGTGTGAACTCGTTTGCATAGCAAAATTATCTGGATAAATCTAGGTTTTTCATGGGTGGGAGCTGGATAAAAACAATTACATTTTAAGTGGGGGTCTTCTGACATATAAAATATGTCAACCAAACTAAATGGAATAAATGTCATCAATGAGATTTTGTAAAATGTATTATACAAAATTCCAATAGACTACAAATTTTGTTACAGGAGAAAAGGAAAAGCAAATCAAAACAAAATATCTGGGGTGAGTGGGGGGGAACAAGCCCTTTATTTCAAAGACAAAACTGTCTTTAGGGCAGAAATTTAAAGTATTAGAAAAAAAATAGTTTCATTTACTTTGAATAAATGTCTTAACAGTTGTTGAGGATTGGAGACATTTTCTTTAGCAGAAAACATAGCACCCTGACCCCTACTTTTATGTGGGCTCAGCCATTCTTCCAGATTCCCCCTTAAGGCATCCCTATATACATTGAAGATCACTATATCTAGGTTTCAGTGGTTCAGCTCCCTGGACATTCTCAATCCTTTCTCAGTGCCTGAGTCATAGTCTCCTTTTCTTCTCCACCCCTTTCCTTTATAGTAGGTCACTTCACTGTACATGTTCATGTTCCTTCAAATGCTCTAACTTCCAAATTCCTCAATGTAACCAGCTTCTATGACATATTCCTCCATTCTACCTCAGCCATACACAGAGATGGTCATACTGTTGATCTTGCCATCACCAAGTGTTCCACTTTCATTTTCAAGAACTTCAAAATTTCTTTATCTGATCAAAATTTCCTGCCAATACATCTTTCTCTATGCCTTAATATCCCTGATCCCATTCTTCATCCTAACCACGACCTCTGACCCCTCCACATCTCAATACTTTCATAAACCATTACCCAAACTATACTCTGCTCTTTTCCCAAACTCAACCCCTGGTGAACCAGTTCAACTCTAAACTATATTCTCTACTCTTTGCTTCCTTATACGATCATCACTCGTGCCTTGCCACAAATCCCATGCCTAGATTACTTCTATCATCTGCCTCCTTCAATCTTACTCAGAAAATCACAAAATTGTGATGACTGTGTCCACTTATAAATTTATGACATCTAATTTCAACTGGGCCCTCACTAAAGCAAGACAATCCTTCCACTCTTCTTTAATTGATTCTCTATTCCACTCAATACAATAACTGTCCTAAAATTTCTCTTCTGTTCTCAAGCCTCCCACATCATCTCCTTCCTCTGCCTTCTGATGTGAGAACCTCTCCTCGTATTTCAGTTTCTTAAAAGGCATCACTAGCTATGACCTTGTTCTTTCTTTCTTCCTATTTTACAGTCCCTTAATATATTCTCACCATCTTTTCTTTTATTCCAGTCTCTGATGAAGTTGAAAATTCTCTTTATCAAGCCCAACCCATCTATATGCCATCCCATCTTTTCTGACAGACTGCCCTCTACTATCACTCTCAAATACTGTTTAATCTTCAATCTCTCCCTATCTATTGGCTCATTCCTTGATATCTACAAACACACTCAGGCCTTTAAAAAACTTTCACTAGATTCTACTGGTCCTGGTAGTATATATCCTATATTTCTCCTCCCCTTCTCGGTTAAGCTCCTCAAAAAACCAGTTTACACTAGATGACCCCCCCTTCTTCTCTTCTCATTCAATTTAAAAATGCCTGCAATCTGGCTTCTGACATCATCATTTAATTACAAGTTCTCTCTAAATGTTACAGGTAATCTAATTGCCAAATCTAATGGTCTTTTATCTTTCTTGACCTCTTGGAAGCATCTTCCACTGTTGACTACCTTCTCTTGGGTACTCTCTCCTCTCTGTGCTATCATGACACTGCATCCCTTTGTTTTTCTACCAATCTGAATGCTGTTTCTCAATCTCCTTTGCTCATTCTTTATCCTTGTCATCCCTCCAATGGTTAAGAGTTCCCCAAGGTTCTGCACTCAGTCATCTTTCCTTTTCTCTCTACATTCTCTAATGATCTTACCAGTCATCATGGGTTCAATGACCATCTCTATATTGGTAAAAACTAGTTCTACATACATACTAGTCCCATATCACCGACTGCTTATTAAACATTTCAAAGTGAATATCCTATCAGTGTCTCAAACTCAGTATGTCCAAATCAGAAACCATAATATTTTCCCTTCAACCCATCCCTCTTCTAAACCTCTCTGTTACTATGGAGAATACCACCATCCTTCTAATCACCCAAGGTCACCAATTTCATGTCATCCTTGACTCAAATTTCATCTCAATCAATTGCCAAATCCTATTGCTTCTATCTCCAAAATATCTCTTGAATATGCCCCCTGTTCCCTAATCTAACAGCCAACAACCTAGTTCAGACCTTCATCTTCTCTAGTATGGACTATCATAATAGCTTCCTCACTGTTCTATCTACCTCAAATTTCTTCCCACTTACAATGTAGACGAATTTGGATGAAGAGCTGCAGTGTCATATAGGGAGATTAGCAAACAGATATTTATTATTACCCATGAGGAAAGAACAACCAATGCCAAGGGGGAGCTGTCTCAGTCTATGGTCCCTACTGCCCTCTGTCTAGGGGCATCACACAAGTGGATAGCTCTGGAGCCCCTCCTGGGTCAAACTTATATAGAGTTTTACACAAAGATCAAGTGTGGCACCAATAGGGGACTGTTCCATCATACACAGGGGAAGAGAATAGTATACTTGGGACCAGTAAAATGAAGCTATTTTCTAAATTGCCTAATGAGCAGTGAAAAAAGAGAGGCATAGATAAAGGGATCCTAACTCATAACTATGCCATCTAGCAAGGTGTAGGGAAAGAGGAGAGAGTGTGTATTGCCAGGTTTCTGGGTTTATTAGACTCTTAGCATATATGCAAAGACTTTGATGTATAAAAAGTTCGAGAGACATTTTCTGGGTAGTCATCTTATTAATTACACTAACACATAACTAATAAAAGGGGTCAGTGGCATTCTCAAACGCCAAAGACCCCTCATGGAACCCACTCAATAGTTATATGCCCCTTAAAAGAATAGATGCTCCTGAGAGTGGCAATCAATTCTGATTGGTTAACAAGTAACAGCAGAGAATTAATATTATAATATATATATAATACATATAATGTATATTATAATATATAATAATATTAAAGAGGTAGACCTATTCTTATGAGGACTAGGGGACTTGGCTTTCATTATATCATTTACTTCCAAACTACCCCTAAACTTGGGCAATCTCATCAAAGAATTCATCCCCACTCAAACCTGAGTAGAATATAATGGGCTTCTCCATCTTGGTGGGGTCTGAACAAGATTGAGGAAAAAATTAATCCAATCTCTGTCAGAGATGTCTTTCAGATTCTGATTTGGCATAACAGAGAATAAGGTTTCAAAAAGGGATAAATCTTGTGTCTAGCCAATATTAACAATGAATTACTTAATAATTATTTCTCTCAAGGCCATACCAGTCAAATAGTTTTACAGGTTAATATTACCTCGATCCATCTTCCAAATAATTTCCAAATTGATTTTTCTTCAAGATTCTGTTCAGTTGCTCATCTTTTCTGGCCTTTCCTGAGCCTCCCAATTACCAGCGTTTTCCCTGCTAAGGTTACTTTGCATGTACTTTGTATCATTTACATACATACATACTTGCATACATACATATGTGTGTGTAGATAAAGATATATACATACCTATATGGTATGGTGTTTCCCCTCTTCAGAATATAAGTAATTTCCTCTTTGCATCTCCAGAGCTTATCATAGTACGTGGAACACAGTAAGTGCTTACTCAATGTTTGTAGATTGAGTGAATGAATGAATGAAAAGAGTTTCTCTTTGGCAGTGGTTGGTTGTTGTCTTCTGTTCTCAAAGAAGAACAAAACAACATCACTACGTTGGAGTCAAGGTCCAAGTGTGTCTAACTGTGGTTGATCAGACAAATATAAGCTCTAAAGGCACTACCACATGTTGGGCACAAATAATCCATATCGAGCACTTGGTGTGAAGAAAATATTCACGTCTTATGTTTCTTTTGAACTATTGCAACTTTGATTTGCTCATAGAGCACAGCTCCTTCTTTGATGTGGGTGTACCATGGAGTATGGTCCTTTGTCACTCTCACATGTCTCACAATCCACTCCAAATTTCTTCAAAAAGACCCTGAGAATGCTCTTGTATCACTTCTGACTACCATGTGAGTGCCTGCCTTGCTTGAGTTCTTCATAAAATAGCTTTTAGACAGACATTTTTATTCAAATAACACGACCAGTCCATTGGAGTTGTGCTCTCTATAGCAGAGTTTGAATGGCCGGCAGTTTAGCTCAAGAAAGGACCTCAGTGTCTGGTATCTTATCTTGCCAGGCGATTTTCAGAATCTTGCTAAGACAATTCCAATGAAATCAGTTCAGTTCCCTGACATGGTGCTAGTAGACGGTCCAGCTTTCACAGGCATAAACACTGAGGTCAGCATAACTGCTCTGTAGATCTTCAGTTTGGATACCTTTTCTCTCTCACACTTTCCTTCAGAGACTTCCAAACACTGAGTTAGCTCTGGCAATGCGTGCATCAATCTCATCATCTAAGTGTACATTCCTGGAAAATATATAGTCAAGGTCAATGATCTGTGATCTTCAAAATTTCTCCATTTGCTGTAAACAATGACTCCATGTATGGATGGTGTGGTGCTGGCTAGTGGAGAACCTGTGTTTTCTTGGAGTTAATTGTTAGGTCTAAAATTAGCACAAGCGACAGAAAGTCAATCTGTACTTTGTTTCATCTCAGTTTCAGATTGAGTGCACAATCATCAGAGAACAAAAAAATCACGTACCAACTTTCCCTCCCTTAGTGTGCCAACTACATCTCCATTTCCCTCAGCTGTGCCTGGGAATATCTGGATGCTAGCAGAGGTTTAAAAGGCATTTCTTCACAACGGCCCTATAAGATAAGTAGTCCATATATTATCCCTATTCTTCAGGTGAGGTTATCAGAGAGACTCAGAGAAATAAAGAGATTTTCCTAAGGTCACAAGCTAATAATTGTCATATTTGGATCTCAAACTTAAGTCTTCTAATTTCTGCTCATTCCAGCCCAACACAAATACACCCTTCTCTCTTTTAAAAATATTTTTCACTATTTCTGCTAAAAAGAGAGGGAAAGAAAAAAGTTCATTTATTGAAGCTCCTGGTTATTAAAATCTTCCCAGCTCTTTATTACAATAAGTTGTTTCCAGTGGTTACTGTAATAATTCAATATAGGGACATTTCAAAGGGAACAAAAGCCCAGTGGAGACAGAATCACAAAGTTCAAAAGCCTTGTTTGACAACATTTTTAACAAGAGAAGGAAACTGAGCAGAACAAAATAATAGAATTGAGAGAGGCCTCAAAGGATGATAGTTGGCATTCTTGTAGTGCAGGCCTATACAACATACCACCCAGGCCACTTGCAGCCCAGGAAGCGATTTCAGGCAGCCTGAGAAAAATAGAGTTGCCATTGCACACTCTCCTGTTAGTCATGTGACCCACAGCAACTATCCATTGTCAGTCTGTCTCTAGTTTAACTTATCTGTGCCCAAAGAATTTTATTCTCTTTTAATTTTGTTCTTTATCTACTGTCTCATTGTGCAGGTCTGATATAGTGGTTTAGCACTTCAAAGCATCTAACAACCCAGGGTAACCTGTGAATCAGGCAAGGACCATTCAATTCTGAATGCTGACAAGTTAGGCACAGGTAGTCTCATCAGGGTTGGTACTTGGGCAATCAGGGTCTTCCACCTCAGACCAATGAGCCATGGGGGTGGAGCCAAGATGGCAGCATAAAAGCAGCAAGGTTTCACAGCTCCCCCATAGCCACCTCAAATACTCATAAAATATGACTCTAAACAGATTATAAGTCTCCAAAACTCACAAAAATACAGAAAACACATCTCTCGCTGAAGGCAGCTTGGCACAAAGGGCTCGTGGCAGCAGGCTGGGAGCAGAAACCAGCCCAGCCTGAAATCGAGGCCTGGCCCCAGGGCAGTCAGGAGGAGCCACAGCTGGAGTCTTCAGGACAGTGGATCAGTCCAATGAGCCACAGTAGGCTATTCTTTCAAGTAGCTATGCAGGAAGCTTCTACAACTCCCCAGTGCTACTTTCTGATTCATAGGAATTTTGCTGTTGCTGTTGTTTGTTTCATTGCTCTACAAAAAAAGAAAAGAAGTCTTGAGTTTGAATTGGGCCTCATGCCATCTTCAAGATTATGAAAATGCCAGATTCATTTTCTCTATTCAGCTCACTCCCAGCTTGTACTGAGGGGGAAATGGTCTCCAATCTTCCCCCTTTTAAAAGACTGTAGTCTTCTTGATCTTTTTGATCCTGTTTTCTTTGGATAATTTAAGAACCAGCACAAGCCAGTTTTCTTGACCTACAAGAGTTTTTTTTTCCTTTTAAACAATAATAACCAGTTTAGCAGCTGTCAGACTAGGTGCATGTTGGCCACAAATCTTCAAATGAGAGCTCAGCACCTGCAGAGAATGAATCAATGAGGAAAATGGTTTTTAAAACTCTTTTATTCAACACAATCACTCAGCTAGGTGCAGCTCTCCAGGTCCCCAGTTGTAAGTTAAGTAACAATAGCCCACTGTGGAATAGTCCATCAGGTTCAAAGGGCTACACCTTCTTCTTAATATTGGTTGATGGCATATGATTTAACAAACAGTCGATCTTGGCGCATTTAGTTATCCTCATTCCTGGTCTGCAAGACTGCCCTGCATGCGCTTTAAAGCATTAATGCCATGTGTCCTAGTCACTACCTTAGGGCCCAAAGTCTGGGCAGGACAAGCAATATGTAAGAGAGTAGCAGAAGCATAAAACCATACATTGAAATAACCAGCACTAACATTAGCCAAGGAAACCACTTCTCTCTGAAGGGAAGAAAGAAAGAGGATAGAACTGCTCTTGGCTCCTGGCTAGTCAGTAACAAAGATTCCAACTTGCCATTAATGCTCTATCTGTTACTGCCCATTGTTCTCCATGACCCATTCTCTCTGTCTCTCTGT
>JAQQSW010016634.1:0-11631 GCA_028646575.1 Pseudocheirus occidentalis | reverse complement strand
CCTTTTGCTTAACTATATGTGTAACAGAGACTTTGGTTTTTCCTTCTTTTTCAATGGGGGGGGGGGGGGAAGAAAGGTGGTTTGAATCTTGGTTCCAACATTTATAATCTGTGTGACCATGAATTAGTAATTTAACATTCTGAGCCTCAGCATCCTCATCTCTAAAATAGGAATAAGGTACTCTGCTTCATAGGGTTATTACAAGGAAAATGCAATGTAAATTTTATCATGAACTATATAAAAATAAGGATTTTATAACTATAGATATAAATAAGAATAATTTTTATTTGGGGGGACCATGCACAGTAAAGCCTTGATGACTTATGGGAGATGCAGATAGACCATATTAAAGGAATGGAATGTTCACTGGTTCCTGCTAAGGTGGGAAAGGAGTCTAGTGTCCTAGGCAGAGAGTAGGGTAGAGAAGGGAAGGTGTTCTAAGAGGAGGTTTGTCAGAGAGAGAAGATAATGCGTCTAGGCGCTCCCCACCAAAAATGACTGCCATATATTTGTAAAAAATGAAATATCTGAGAAATGCAATATAGCAAATCACAGTAGAACAAGGTATGCCTGTACACAAGATGCTCCTGGTCTACATGGTTTCACGAGCTAAGAGCTTCTCATCTAAGATCTGTCCACCTCCAGGAAAAAATGTGCTTTGAGTTAATTTTAAAAGCTGTGGATGCTGGAGAAGGGGGGTTGAGGGGAGACGAATGACAAGGTTGTCAAAAATGAAAAAATTAAACAAAAAATTGTCAGCTTTTTTCCCTAAAAGGTGGTTATTTTTGTCCCTTGAGTTAATGTACTGTAATGACTGGTTTCTTCTTTAAAATAAAATAAAGGGTATAATTAAGCAAATCTTGGCCCTGTCACTTACCTATGTGACTTACCTTATGACATGTGATTGAAGGGTCAGCCTATGGAATTTGTCCATCATTGTTGGACTGGACCCTGAATATTGCCAGTCAGATGAATAAAAAGAAGTGAACAGCTTGGATTGCATATGGCAAATTATATATAAATACATAATATTATATTATATCACTTTCTACAATTACTTAATCTGTCAATGCACACACGCATGCGCACATACGTGCACACACACGCACACACATACACACACACCACTCCCAGTCAAATCTCTAAGACAAAGTGGCAGAGTATGTGCAGACTGACCAGGTAGAAGGTGTTGGAAGTCCTTTCTTATAGTTTAAAATTATTCGTTTAGAAAAAAAAAATGTTTGGCAAATATCTTCAAATGCTTCAAATATAGAACTACAACTGTCCAGGGTCAATGTGCCTTGCCCTCCTGTATTTGGCATTGCTAGTTCTTCCTTTCTCAGTCTAATTGATATCCTTTCTTGGTTATCAGAAAAGATGCCACCATTCCGGCAGACCTTGAGGATGACTTAGTTTTGCTGCTCCAGAACTTCTCAGGGCAAAATTCCACTTTAGTAAATTACCATAGCATGCAACTACAGGAAGTCAGAAGGAGCAAAACACTAAGAAACTCAAACAGGATTTAAAACTAACATTATTCCTCTCCCCCCTGACCCACACACTTTGGCCCATCCACAAAATCTCAGAGTTTGAAGAGATCTCAAGCAATATTCAGTTTGACCAGTTGTTATTCAGTCATTTCAGGTGTGTCTGACTCTTTGTGACCCCATTTAGAGTTTTCTTGACAAAGATACCGGAATAGTTTTCCATTTCCTTCTCCAGCTCATTTTACAGATGAGTAAATGGAGGCAAACTGGGTTAAATGATTAGCCCCGGGGCACGTCGCCAATAAGTGCCTGCGGTGGAATCTTGACTCAGGAAGATGAGTGTTCCTGACCCCATGCTCTGCATTCCACCCCCTGTATCACCTAGCTGCCCCTAGTCCAACTGGTATTTTACCAGTAATTCTATCTATAGCTTATACATTAAATGATCATCCAATCTAATTAAATAATAAAAGTTAACATTTATATAGTGTCCATTGTACGCCAGGCACTGTGGTCAGCGCTTTATAAATATGATCTCATTTGCCCTTTATAACAACCCTGGGAGGTAGATATATTATTATTATGATCTCCATTTTACATATGAGGAAACTGAAGGAAACAAAGGTTAAGTGACTTATCCAGGGTCACATAGTTAGCAAATGACTGAGACAGGCTTTGAACTCAGTTCTTCTTGACTCAAAACCCAATGATCTACTTATTGTACCACCTAGATGCCTTAAAGAACTTGAGTGAGGGGATGGATACCTACTATGACTTGAGGCAGCCCGTTCCACTTTTGGACAACTCTAAATGTTAGGGAGATTTTCCTGACATCATAACTACATTCGTCTGTTTGTATCTTCCATCTAGTTTAGCCCTGTAGGGCCCAGCAGAATAAATAAAATCCATTTTCAATATGATTTTCAAATAATTGAAGACAGCTTCCATACTTTCCTCTAGGCTAACATACCCAGCTCCTTCAACCATTCCTCATATGATATGATCTTAAGGCTTTTCACCATCTTACTCGTCCTCCTTTTCAGTTTCCTTCCCAAAATGTGGTGCCCAGAACAGAATGCTCTATTCCAGATATAATCTCATCAGGGCAGAGACTCATATTCCTAGTCCTGGGCATTTTGCCCCCCTCTCAATGCAACCTAAGATTGCATTAGTTTTTTAGGCTGCTATTTATCATACTGTTGTCTCACATAAAACCTTCAGATCTTTTTCAGGTCAACTGATGTTTAGCCATGTTTCTCCTGTACAATATCTGTGAAGTTGATTTTAATTCAAGTGTAAGATTTTACATTTATCACTATTAAACTTCATCTCATATTTGACTCAATGTTGTAGCCTGACAAGGTCTTTTTGGGTCAGTCTTTGCCATTCAGTGTTTTAATTCTCCCTCTCAGCTTTGTATCATCTATAAATTTGATGAGCATGCTATTTATGATCTTATTTGAGTCATTTATAAAAATATTAGGCAACACAGACACAAGTTGAGATCTGTGAACCACCTTACTATAGATTTCCTTTCAAGTTGGCATCAAACCATCAATAACTAATCTTTGGATCTGGTCATTCAACCACTGAATCCACCTAACTGAAATATCAACTCATTCAGCTCTTTCCATCTTGTTCACCAGGATAGCATTGGAGATTGACAAATAAGTTATTAAGATCCAGGTAAATTATACCTAAAGCATTCCCCTGATTTATTCATCTAATGCCCCAGTCTAAAAGGGAAATGAGATAGGTTAACCATGACTTGTTCTTTTTTTTTTTTTAAGAGGGCAGTTGGGGTTAAGTGACTTGCCCAAGGTCACACGGCTAGTTTTTTTTGTGTGTGTTAAGTGTCTGAGGCCAGATTTGAACTCAGGTCCTCCTGACTCCAGGGCCGGTGCTTAAGTGTCTGAGGCCAGATTTGAACTCAGGTCCTCCTGACTCCAGGGCCGGTGCTCTATTCACTGCGCCACCTAGCCGCCCCCCATGACTTGTTCTTGATGAAGCCATGTTGGCTCTTTGTGATCTCCACTTCCTCTTCTAGATTTTCACTCATGAGTCCTTTAATAATATGTTCCAAAATGGCTGTTCTTGAAGTGTGGTCAAGGGATTCAGGGGATCCTCAAGGTCAAAACTATTTTCATAATAATGCATTTTAATTTCTAATGCAGAAAACATCCATAGATAAAATGCACATTAAACCAAAGCTCTGGGTGGGAGGGAATCCTAAATAATTTTTACAAATGTAAAAGCGTTCTGAGACCAAAAGGTTTGAGAACTGGTGTTCTAGAACTTAGCCAGGAATCAAAATAATTTCTTTAAAAACTAAGATATTTACCATTTTATAATCCTGAGGCATGTCTTCCATTCTTAATGATCCTTTCAATGATCACTGCAAGTGGTTATAGCTACTAATTCTTTCAGATGCAGTCCATACGGCTCTGATGACCTGAACACATCAAAGACAGCTATGTGTTCCCTTATTATTTTCATAATTATTTTGGGTTCCAATTCCCTTTCAGCCATTTCTGTCCTCTCTAGTACAAAGACTGTTATCATTGGTAGAGAAAAAAAAGAAGCAAAATAGGAGTTGAGTAGTTTTACCTTCTCACCATTGTTCATTGTCATTCTCAACCATCCCAAGTAAAAAGTCTTATTCTTTTTTATCCTTCTTTTTTCCCCAATTTGGTTTTTAAAATGACTTATTTTATCCTTAGCATTCCTTATCAGCTACATCTCATTCTGAACTATGGTGCCACTGACAATATTCTTATAGCATTACACCAAGTTGTTTTTTTTTAAATCTATCCTCCATTACCTTGCTTCCATTCATTTCTTTTTAAAAATCTGCACATCCACATCAGTATCTTTAGATAATGTCACCTCTTTCCTTTTCAACAAAATTGTTTCTCTTTATATCTTCATAATTCATTCTGGAGGTCTTTTTATTTCTGCTGGCCTGATAGAAATGATCCCTCCTAACCTCAGAGCATTTCAGTCTCCATGGTCCTATCCATTCTTTCTTAGAAACTTTAAAAATCTGCCCTCCCAAAAGCTAAGGTGCATGTAAGAATAGGTCTGTTTTCCTCTCCTTTCTTATCTCAAATTCTAAGATAAAATAACCACTTTATCCCCAAAGTTTCCTTCTTTTCTGTTCTACAAATTAGCTTTTTCTTGTTGGTGAGAATTACGTACAAACTAACCATTCTTTTCATTGCTTTCTCTATCTATATTCTGAATGCTGGAAAAGCCAACAAATTATTAGATAATTTTCATAGACCTCCGTAGTTCTAGCAAAGACTAATTGCTCTCTGAATAGTAAATGAAGTAGGGGTGGCTAGGTGGCTCAGTGAATAGAGCACCGGCCCTGGAGTCAGGAGTACCTGAGTTCAAATCCGGCCTCAGACACTTAACACAAAAAACTAGCCATGTGACCTTGGGCAAGTCACTTAACCCCAACTGCCCTCAAAAAAAAAAAAAGCAAAAAAAAATAGTAAATCAAGTGAAGATATAGACAGGATGGTATCCACAGTGGATACATTCTTGTTTTCTGTTTAAGTCCTTATACAAGTCAGGATGGAGACCAATTCCAGTCTTGAGATGTTGCCTCATTATTAACTGAGCAGGATTGACTCCTTTCAAACACAGAATGACATATTGAATAATGAGGAACCGGGAAAGTCTTGTTAGCTAATTTCCAACAACTAACAGTCTTAGAACATCCTTCATAGTCAATACCATTCTTTTAGTCTGGTCACTTGCTTGAGGGCGTTGAAGTGTGGTGGTGACAGCTCAGATCAACTTCTTATTCACAGATTTCTTAAACTCAACTGTGACAAATGCAGATCCATTGTCATAAATGATAGTATCTTTGTAAACTCCCAGTTCTTCATGCTGTAGGCATTCTATCAGCAAAGCATTTATTATGCACCTGCTATGAGGAAGGACCTATACTAACTATTCTAGGTAGATACAAAGAACAGTAAGACATAGTCCTATCATTATGGAGCTTGTGGTCCAAAGCAGGAATTCTTAAGCTAAGTTCTACAAACAACAGATCCATAAATAAATTTCAGACAGCTTTGATAAGAAAAAAATTACATCTTTGTTTTCACTAACCTCTAACTAAAATTTACTATTTCCCTCAATTATCAATTTTTTAAAATCGTTATTCTTAAAAAAGACTTCACCATACTGCCAAAGGACATCTGTGATATAAGAATCCCTAATACAAAATATAGCTCAACAGAAAACCCTCAGAAAAAAATCTATTTATAATTTTCTATAATTTTAATGCTATGGCAGCCCTGGATGCTATTCTCCAGTGTCAGGAACCAAATTATTTTGGAGAAACTTGTGTCACTACTAAGCAATCAGTGGAAACTTCTCCATGAAGGAACCATATTGCACATTTAACAAATCACCTTCCATCAAGTTCATTGGGATAATTTTAATAATCTTGAAAAATGGGGCGGCTAGGTGGCGCAGTGAGTAGAGCACTGGCCCTAGAGTCAGGAGTACCTGAGTTCAAATCCGGCCTCAGACACTTAACACAAAAACTAGCCGTGTGACCTTGGGCAAGTCACTTAACCCCAACTGCCCTCCAAAAAAAAAGCAAAAAAAAAATAATAATAATAATCTTGAAAAATGTCCTATGTCTTCAAATGGACCTTGTGAGAATATTTGGGAAGTTCTCTATACTAATTATTGATATCCTACAACCAAAGTCAACTTCCATCTTGTACTCCCCACCGTTTATGTACAACAAATACTGCATAATGCTGAAGCATCTCAGGCTTTCCTGCCATGTGCATGATCTAGGTTACCTGATATCAGGAGATCAGAATGCCTATGACAGTTACTGGGTTTCATCTTGATGGATTTTAATCCCATCCTCTTTTAATACTATTCTACAAAATTATTTGTGGGAGTCAGCAATTTAATTCAACATACTTTTCTCAAACACCTATTGTACATGAGACTTTGTGCTAGGGCAACATTGGGGATAGAAAGATAAATAAAACATAGGCCTGCTCTCCAGTAACGAATAATCAGGAGAAGAAGGAGGGAGTACAAGAAGTGATTATAGATACATTATTATGATACAAGGGAGTTTTGATACAAAGAGAGGACCAAGCAAAATAGGATGATGAGTTGTAATAGGGAGAGATCAATTTCAGGTGGTGGGTTTGGAAAGGCTTCATGGAGGAAGTGGACTTACCTGAGCTGGATCTTAAAGAAATGAAAAGACTTAACAGATGGAGATAGAGTGAGAGGATCGCATTGAGGCTGGAGGGATGGCTTGAGCCACAGAGACAGGAAAGGACTAGGCAAGAACATTTCAGTATATAAAAGGAAGTAGCATGAGATAAAGCTAAAAAGGTAGATTAGGAATAAAATCATGGAAGGTTCTAAATTTCAGGATCTTGAATTTGTAGTTCATTTCATAGACAATAAGGTGCCATTAAAGGTTTTTAAAACTTCGAAAGGTTTTTAAAGAGTAACTTGATCAGAGAATTAAATTAGAAAAGTATTTAGGCAATGATGTGAAGTATAGATTGGAGAAGCAAAGGGCTGGAGACACAGTATTTGAGGCATTTGAGAGTCTAGGTGAGAAGAAGTGAAGGGCTGAGCTAGAGTGGTTGCTGTTGCTATAGAGAAGAAAGAAATGGTGCCTCAGAAATTATGGCCCTAATCCCTTGGCCAATTGATCCCTTAGTTCTAGAACTTCTACCCTAAAGGCTGATAGTAGGGAAATGAGTGTAAACTCACCTAGCCCACTGTATCTAGCTGGCCCCAAACCACACTATGTTTCATATTTCATCCATCTTGCCACCCCACAACTCCTCTTCCTGCTCCATCCCCATCCCCACTCTCCAATTTTTCACTTTTTGCTCTGGTGTGTTGTTTTTTTGTAACTGAATAATTTTCAGTTGTATCCTATTCTGCATGACCCCATTTGGGGTTTTCTTGGCAAAGATACTGGAGTGGTTTTCCATTTCCTCTTCCAGTTCATTTTACAGATAAGAAAACTGAGGCAAATGGGGCTAAGTGACTTGCCTAGGGTCACACAGCTAATAAGTGTCTAATGCCAAATTTGAACTCAGAAAGACAAATCTTCCTAATTCTAGGCCCAGTATGCTGTGCACTATGGCGCCACCTAGCTGTGCCACTGCTGTGATTACAGTAATCAAATTAATATTATTATCACCTCTGGAAAAGTCATGACAGTTGGTTGCCCTGTACAACTCACCATCCCTGTAACTCCTCACACTAAAACTCCCTTCCCTATCCACCATGCCTCTATTTGTTTTGTCTCCCCTGTTAGGGTGCAAGTCCCTTGAAGGCAAAGACTGTCTCTCTTTTGTATGTGTATTCCCAGTGCTTAGTATAGTATCTATCATATAAGGGGAAAATTTAATGCATTCATTTATGTTGAGTTTGAAGTTCTGAAATGCTATCCAGCTAGAGATATCCATTAAGAAATTGTACAATCAAAGCAAAACAGATCAGGAGTCCCATGAGGAGATTGGAGTGTAGACAGAGCTTTGGGAATCATCTGCTTAGAGGTAGCAATTAAAACTATCAGAGTACATAAAATCACCAGAGGAAAGGGGGAAAGGAGAGGTGAGGAGGAAATAGAGAAGGAAGAAGAGGAAAAGGAAAAGAAGGAAGAGGAGGAAGAGAAAAAGAGAAAGGGAAGAAGAAAAGAAGGGGAGGAGAATGAGTAGGAGGAAGGAGAGGGATGAGGAGAAAAGGAGAAGAAAGGGGGAAGAAGAGGAGAATAAAAGGAGGAAGAGGAAGAGAAGACATAAAAAGAGGAGGAGGAGAAAAAAGAAAAGAGGGAGGAGAAAAGATAAAAGGAACACCTATGG
Organism: Pseudocheirus occidentalis; assembly: GCA_028646575.1. Taxonomy (NCBI): domain Eukaryota; kingdom Metazoa; phylum Chordata; class Mammalia; order Diprotodontia; family Pseudocheiridae; genus Pseudocheirus; species Pseudocheirus occidentalis. The sequence continues at coordinate 3,266 of JAQQSW010016634.1, read as the reverse complement.
AAGCAGATGGAGAAGGAGCTATCCGATATATAGAAGGAAAGCCATGAGAGAGATCGGGAAAAAAGTAAAAAAAGGAAACAGTCTCTGCTATATATGAATCTCAAGGACCAGATCAATGAATATCAAATTCATCAGTAAATTCCAAAGTAATTATTTTAAGTGTAGCAAGAACTAATTAACTCCCACAAGATTTGAGAACCCAGGGGCAGCTAGGTGGCACAGTGAATAGAGCACCGGCCCTGGAGTCAGGAGGACCTGAGTTCAAATTTGACCTCAGACACTTGACACACTTACTAGCTGTGTGACTTTGGGCAAGTCACGTAACCCCAATTGTCCTCCAAAAAGCAAAAAAAAAAAAAAGATTTGAGAACCCAGGGAGTGAGTTCTAGGGCTTTTAGTCAGAAGTAACCTTTAGGAATGTCTATTACTATTGCTCATGAACCTACATCTGGTGTGGTCTGCCAATATAGATGAATGAGTTGATATCAATTAGCTCTTTTTTTTTTCTTTTTGGAGGGGGGAAGGTAGGGCAATAGGGGTTAAGTGACTTGCCCAAGATCACACCGCTAGTTTTGTGTTAAGTGTCTGAGGTCAGATTTGAACTCAGTTCCTCCTGACTCCAGGGCCGGTGCTCTGTTCACTGCATCACCTAGTTGCCCCATCAATTAGCTTTTACAAAGAAATATTTATTGAGAAGGTATAGCGAGGACAGAAGTACAAAAGCATCCCTCTGAACTGGGATGTATAGTCTCCTTCCTGCATCCGCTCAGTTCCTGGGGAGAGTGGAATCAATCAACAACCATTTATGCAGCACCTACTAAGTTCCAGAGATTGTCCCTCTTCTCCAAGAGCTCACCGTCTAGTGGGGGAATCAAACTTTACGTGCTGAGTAGGAAAGATTTCCTCCCAAAGTGAGGAACACTCTTCTCCTGCACAAGTATTTACATAGCGCTTCCAGGTCTGCAAAGCCCTTTTCTTCACAACATCCCTGTGAAACAGGTATTACAGGTTTTATTATCATCCACATTTTATGATGAGAAAATGAAGACAGAGAGAGTAAGCATAAATAAGTGTTAGAAACAGGATTTGAACTCATTTCTTGCTGATTGCCAACACAGCGCCCTTTGCTTCCAACCCCAGGACCTCACTGCTCTTTCTAATGTGGCACTTTCATTCTTTCCTGGAAAGTCCTGTGAACATCTTCTTTACACAAATGCATTGATTTATATTTAGGATGTGATTATAATTAGGATAAGCTCAGATGAGATAAGCACTCAATTGATGCAAATATATAAAGAACTGACATTTATATTACATATTGCAAACCTTAAACACCATATGAATGTCAGTTCTCATTTTGACCATTATGACAATCATCATTAATTAGCAGTTTAGGGTAGTGAGTAGGGTGCTGGATTTGGAGTCAGTAAATCTGGGATCAATCCCACCTGAGACATGTATTAGCTCCAAGATTGTGGGCAAGCCCCCTAATCTCTCAGAAATTTCCTTATCTGTAAAATGAAGGCGTTAGACTAACTTGTCTTTGGGATTCTTTCCAGTTCTTACATCTATGATCCTATGTGAAATGTTAAGGGCTCTTCAAGTAAGATGTATCCTTTTTCTAATCACATTTTTGTGAAATGAGTTTTTTTTTTAAAAAAAGTTGCCAGACCTGGCTCATTTCCAAACTTTAAAATTTAGGAAAGTGATTATTTTTCTTATGGGTTTTGTGGGGGGGGGGGGGTTGGTCTGTGTTTTCTTTTACAACATGACTAATATGGAAATATGTATTGCATGATTACATATATAACCTATATCAAATTTCTTGGGGCAGGGAGAGAGGGAGAAAATTTGGAACTCAAAATTTTAAAAAGAGTATTACATATTTTTGCACATAATTGGGAAACAAAATATTCAAAAAGATTTGGGAAAGTGAACAAACCATTGCTCTAAATCTAGGCAAAGGGTGGAGTATTCTCTTCTCCCACTTACCAAAGGCCAATAAAAAGCAAATTTGGCAGCTGATATTCCTTCAGGGCCAGATCAGAAGGTCAATGAAGCTGTTTGCATAGATTTAATTTGTCATTCTTGCTTATAGAAACAAGGCTGTTCTGGTTATGAAAAGTGACGTCTTCATTATTCTTCAGATGGTATGAAGAACCATAAAAACGTTGGGGCCCAGATTAGGGAGGAGCTAAGAGTGTCTTCCTACCAAAAACTAAATACCTTGAGGTCAGATCTAAGCATTTAAAGGTTAGAATATGTAAATTGTATAAATAGATTAGATAAAATGTATTCTAATAAAAAATAAATAAAAAAATGACTTTGAAATTAATCCAAGGCGTCATCCTACTCTGCACAACTACATTGTATCTTTGAAACCACACATTCTATCATTGGTTCCAGGTCTGTCATAAAGCTAGTGGAAGATTAAATATCTCACTTCCAAAACCTAAAAAGCCAACACGTGGTACAGCACAGCAGCATGAAAACATCCTGTTTTCAACAGTGATTGATTTGTTCATGAAACATTCTCTACATCATACATCAGTCAGTCAATCAACATTTCTCAAACACTTGTTTATGTGCCAGGAACTGTGCTAAACACTGGGAATACAAAGAAAGGCAAACTAACGGTCCTTGTCCTCAAGAGCTCATGTCACATCATACATCAGAAGCTAAACATATTTTTTTAATGTGTTAGGGGCTCTGTCTCTTCCCAATCCCTCATCCCCCAGCCTCCTAGCATATTCAGTTGCTAGTCCTGATGCTAGGCAACCTAGCAGAAGTAGGACTCCCTTAAGCTTCAATATAGTTGCTGTCTGTGAATCACAACTTCACAAAATTTACGTGAAAACTAGGTTTATTACAAGAGAAACGAACCTGCATGTGGAACCCCAAAAGTTCATAATTCATACAGGAGTTTGCATTTTTATTACAGTTGGACAAAGGGAGAAGGAGATACCAGAAATCTCTACCTAAGGGGATGTGGTATGGGAGGGGAGAGGGGAGGTGCAGTAAGGGTGGGAAAAGGGCAAAACCCCTCCCAAAGGGGAGGAACAAGGCAACAGTAAAAGCTTCTACCTTGGGAAACTGCTAGACTGTGAAGATAAGAGTGTCTGCTTATCTACATGGGTCCCAGCTACACAAGCAGTTTCTCAGCCTAGAGCATGCTGACCATTGCCTATCTTTACTACCAAGTACACACAGGGAGTCCAGCCTGGGATACAAACAACATATTATGTCAAGTGGGGGGGGGGGGGGGG
>JAQQSW010016633.1:0-11631 GCA_028646575.1 Pseudocheirus occidentalis | reverse complement strand
CATCATTCTCATTTCTCTTCCCAATTTTTCCTCCACTTCTCTTATTTGTTTTTCAAAGTCATTTTTCAGATTATCTATAGCTTCTAGGTATTCTTCAAGTGTCTTGGAAGCATTTGGTGTGGGAGTTCTGACTCTGTTGTCTTCCTCCCATTCCATGCTTTGATCCTTTTTGTCCACAAAAAAGGATTCTAGAGTTTTATTGCTGTACTTATTTTGCTTCCTTTTCCTTATGTTGGCCAGTCAATTAAGCGGTAGTTATTTTTTAGCTTTGTGAAACTTTGCTTCCAGGGGGAAAAGCTCTGTTCCAAATTGCTGGGGGCTTCCCAGCTGATGGAGCTATTAGGGGGATGTTGCAGGGCCCCCCCCCAGCTTTGGTTTGCTGAAAGTGCTCCCCAGGACCACCACCCAAGACCACAATCCAGATCCAGGCCACTCAATGCAAGATAACTTGACCCTGATCAATCGACTCAGCCCCCCTACGGGATCCACTGGCCAGGGGCTCTGAAGCAGCCCAGTGGGGGCAGCCTCCAGTTATAGCCATTCCTGCCCTTTACCCACTGATTCCTTGCCCTGGGGGTAGATTATCCAAACTGCTTTTCCTCCCCCAAATTTAGCTTGAAAGCTTCCCTTACTTTCACTGACCTCTAATCCTGGCTTAGTAGATGTGAAGATTGCTCAAGGTGCTTTAGATCTTCTCTGAAGTAGACTCATGCTGTTGCTTGGGAGGCTTGGCTTCTCCCGGCTGCCCTGGAGCCTGGCTGCATGGCAGTTTCAGGCTAGGCTGGTCTCAGCTCCGGGCCTGCAGGCCTGCACAATGAGCCCCTCCTGCTGAGCTGCTTTTTTCTAATCTCTATTTTTCATGCCTTGGTAGATGTGGAGTTGCTGGAGACTGTAGATCTTCTCTCTTGTAGACTGGCTGTGGCACAGCTCAGCTCGGTTCGGCTCCTTCTGACTGCCCTAGGGCCTAGTTGGGTTTTGATTTCAGGCTGCCCCGATGATCCCCTGCTGCCAGCTTCCTTCCACAAGAGATGTGTTTTCTGTATTTTTGTAATTTTTACAGTCCTAGAATTTGTCCAGAGTCGTATTTTAAGAGTGTTTGGGGTGGCTGTGTGGGAGCTGCCGGAACTTGCTGCTTCTACGCCGCCATCTTGCCTCTGCCCCCCTCCCATTTTCCTAAATACTTTTTGATTGTGCTGTTCTCTCTTCCCACTGGTATGCTCTTGTTCTAATATTGTTTTTCCAAATCTTCATCCCTCTTCAAATTTCTTTAGACTTTGACACTACCATTTAACCTCTTCTCATTGATATTCTTTCCTCTCTAGGTTTGTTTTGTTTGATGACTTTGTTCTCTTTTAATTCTCCTGTCTGAGCATTTCTCCATATCCTTTGCTGATTCTTCACCCATGTCACAGACACTAATCATGGCTGTAGCCCAGGGATCTGTCCTGGGCCTTTTCCCCTTCTCCCTGCATACTATCTAGGTATTAACTCCCAAGGTTTCAATTGTTCTCCCTATGTTCATCGTATATGAATTCCTAAGCTTTTATATCCAGCCCTTATCTTCTCCCTGACTTCCATGCTCACAGCACTTCCTGCCTTTAGGACATCTCAAAGTAGATGTCCCATAGACATTTTAAACTCAACATAGCCCAAACCATTCATTATCCCCCTCCCCCAACCTTTTCCTCTTCCAAACTTCTGCTTACTGTCAAAAGTATCATTGTCCTCCCAGGCACCCAGGTTCACAACTGCCATATCAGCCTTTGCTACTTATACACAATCAGAACATATATCCAATGTGTTGCCAAGTCTTGTTGTTTTTTCCTTCACATATCACTTCTAGGTTCCCTAGTCACCATTCATACAATCACTTACTCCTTGGTGTGGGCCTCATCATACCATCTTGGAACTACTGCTGTAACTCCTGTCCCAAAGGTCTCTCTCCTTAGAGTTAGAAATAAAGATCCTATCCTACACTGGCTTCTTCATGCAATGAATAGCAAAGACCCTGAAAATTCTTGTAACAGTTCTGGTGACAAGTGAAACCTGGTCACATTCTCATTTTCAAGAATTTCCAATACATACAGAAAAGTGATTTTGTCAGCTTGGGGATTTCCAGGGCAGAGGAAGTGGGAGAGCAAATAAAGTTGCTCCTCCAGCACCTTTGTCCTCTGAATTGAGAATGTGAGAGGCAGGTTAGTGTTTTGTGGTTTTGTATTGCCTGGCTTTCATATCCCTAAGAAACCTTCATGTTTCAGTAGGAAGGCTTCTTCTATTTCTGGGTGAGGACTTGGGGAGGACAGTATTTTTTGACCCTTGTGCCCCTTCACCTTGTTTTCTGCACACAAATGAGTCACTGCCTGATGATTGTCACTTTGCTATTTGTGACTATTGTGTTACCTCGACTACACTTCCTGTCTACATTTTCTATTTTGTTTATCAAGTAATGAGAAATAAGAGTCACTAACAGGATTCCTATCAATAATAGGAAACTGATAGAAGCCTCAATTTTGATTGAACTAACAGTCTTCATTATGGAATCCTTGATTTCTTCAAACAATTTGGTTAAGGTGTTATCTCTGCTACAAACCTCCCAAACCTCTGACTCTTCCCACTCCAAGCCATTCTCTACTCAGCTGCCGAAGTGATTTTGTGATGACAAATAGGAAATATCAGGTCTCAATTCTTATCCAGAATTTATTTATGGAAAGACCACTGCCTCAGACAAACTGAAATCTGAGAAATACTTTAATTTAGAAAGGCCAAGGTCACCCACCAGATCCCAGGCCATCATCAGTCATCTTGACTTGTCCTGCCATTGGACTCTGAGGACTCTCTGGAGGAGAGAGCGAGGCTGTTGGCTTTTCTCAGTTCTGTCTCACTTGAACCCAATTCACTCACAAGTCAAAACATCACCCTTGTGAGTCATCTTGGAGAACAAAAGACAAGCAATGACAACAACAAAGTGATTTTCCTAAAACACAGATCTCATCTTGTGACTGACCTCACTATTCAATCAACTACACTGACTCCCTATTACCTCTGGGGGGAAATATAAATTCCTATTCATCTTTTAAAGGCCATCACAAGTTTAACCCTTCGTGCTTTTCCAGTCTTCTTATACTTCATTCCCTTCTTTGTATACCTTACCAGTGATACTGGTCTTTTTACTATTCCTCACACACAATACTCCTTTTCACTGGCTGGCCCCACTGGCGGAATGATCTCCCTTCCCAGATCTATGTTCTGGTCCCCCTGGCCAGAATCAGTTAAAATCTCACCTTCTTCGGGAGGTGTACCCCCCTTGTTCCCAACTCCCCAATACTATTGCTTTTCTTCTGACTTTCAATTGGCATCATAAATTTCTTTTATCTACACTTTTTCCATGTTGTCTTCTCTACTAAATGAAAATTTCCTAAAGGCAGAACAGAGTTTTGTTTTAAACTTCATTTCTATTTCCCTTCCCTCTCTTCTGCATACATCATGTGTGTTTAATAAATTCTTATTGACTAGCTAATTTTTGTTTGCCTTTCTATTTGCTCACATATAGCAATTCCTCCAGTGAGGCTGTGCATATGTGTTGTAAGGTGAGGGCAATATCTCTCAGGTGTTCTTGTAGAAAGCATGGCAAACTCCCACCTGTCATCCTGTTAATAGCTGGTTACCTTATTAAAGGTAAAATCTAAAACTGATTCATAAATTCCCACAAATATAAGAATTTTCCAATTCACCAATTAACTCTGAGACCTGATTTCTGTTTCCAAAAAATTAAGCATTATCATCACAATCACCACTCACAAATGCCTACTATGTATAAAACTCTGCATTTTAGGGCATATTACTGCAGGCAGTTGAATATGCATCCAGAAAAAATAATACGTGTTTAATAGCCAACTCTTCATTCACAGCATAACCAGTCTCCATGTGGAAGATGTAAGTGCCATGTATGTTTTCAAAAGTCATTACTGAGGCCATTTTCAACTTCTCTGTCTTTTTCCCTAAACAGATCATGTAAAAATATGGGATGAAGGCAAATCAGTGACTTTGCAAATCAGAGTATGTCTCCATGACTCAGCCTGGGGTCATTGTGCCCTTGGCACTTAGGGTATATGGAGGAAGGAAATCTCAAACTGAGTCTAAACAAGCAACAAACAAGAAGGATTGTATTCACTTCATTCCTGATTGCTCCAAATGGATACAGCCTTCTTAGTGGATCAGGCTTGTTGTTGCAAATCAGACTTCAAAAAGAGCTGGTCTATATTTGCAGATGTAAACAAGGAGGGGAGATCAAGGTATTGCAGAGAGAGTGTCATGACTTCACTGCTGTTATCACCTATATAAAGAGGTACAAAAATAAGGGGAACCGTATCTGGCAAATACAGAAGAAAACAATTAAAATAAGGTTCTACATTTGTCTTTAAAAACTGTTACATTTACATTCTATTATGAAGGTTGAACATGGTAAAAAGATATAGCAATGGTCAAGCCTTCTCTGTAAGAAGAAGCCTGTAGATTGTAGAAGTAGAAGGACATTGAATGTAGGGTCAGAGGTCTAGGCTTCTAATCTCAGTCCTGCCATTTACTGTCTTCATTAGATTAGATAAATCACTTAATCAATCCTGCCCCTCCCCTCACTCAATAATTTCCAGGAGCTCCCTACTACCTTCAGGATGAAATGTAAAATACTCTAGCATTTTAAGCCCTCTCTGAGCTTCAGTTTTCTCATCTGTAAAATGAAAAGGTTGGCCTAAGTTCCCTTCCAATCCTAAATCTACAATCCCATTATCCTAAAATTGACTGCCTCAAGAATTACTATCTCCCTGCCCCCATCCAAAAGATCTTCAAAGAAAACCCAAGTGATGACTTGTCAGGTGTGTTGTAGAGGAGATTATTGTTTTGGCACAGATGGGACTAAGTGGCCTTCCAGAGCCTTTCTAATTGACACTGGGTGGTAGAAGAAATGATCCTTATTAGATAACATGGCAAATATCATGAAGTTCACTCATGAAAGAAAAGGAGCTGAACTGAGGACAGCAAGTGGCCAATCTGAGGGCTCTATTGTAACCCATAAGATATCCAATGAGACAGAGGAAGGCCAGTCATGGAGAGAAGACTTTTTTCTGGAAGGATATGGACAAGAACATCACAGGGTGAGGTGCAGATGGGTTACAATATTTGCCAATAGAACACTAATGAAGTGTAAGGAATAGAAACAAGCTTAAAAAAAGACTATAAAAGAAAAAGTATCTCTGAAATTCCAGAGTTGGGAAAAAATAGAACCTCAAAACACTGATATTTATCTACAACCTGAATCCCTTCGACAACAGCGTTCACAATCATCATCCCTCCAGTCTCAGTTGGGTGACCCCAATGACAGTAACTTTACTTCCTTGTAAACTTGTTACATTTTTAGATTCTCCTTATTAGGAACTTCTTCCTTATACATGATTTAAAATCTCCCTTCTTTTTGATAACCCTTATTGGCCCTTGTTCTGTACTCGAGTCATACAATTCAGCTTCCACATGAAGAGAGCCCAGTTAATCAGAACGTCCTGTGTATGCATGGATGGTTTTGCTACAGTTTCTGAATAACATTCTGAGCTTTCTAATGAATGATTTGGAAAAAAAGAAATACTGACTTTGTAATTATTCAGAGTATCATTACCTGGGAAGTTTCAGGAGTGGATGAGACTTTCCACTAGATTCCATTAAAACAATAACCTTTTCTGATAGCTTATTTCTTCTGCCTATATGGGTAAAGAATAGTCAACTTTGAAATAAATCCCTTTGGCAAGGTTTCCAGTTATATGGACTTTTGGTGTTCACCTAACAGAGAAAAAAGCTTACACACAATCATTTATTTTTCTGCAGGATAGAGTTTGAGATTGGGCCACTAAAATGCCCTTCCCCCTTAATTTATTTGACCTGGTGTAGAGTGAAGTAAGCAAAACCAAGGAGAATTATTTGGAACTCATTACTGAAGTGCAAATAAAAAAGAACACCGAAACAAAGCTGAAGGCTGTCAATTTAGTGACTCATCTTGGCCCTAGAGAAGAAATGAAGAAATTCTTCACTTTTTTGGTTAGAGAGGTAAAGATTGGTGGATACAGAGCCCTGCATATGCCTTCAGATATGGGTGCTATGATGTTATGTTCTACTTAATGTTTTCTACTCTGTTACAAGTGAAGGACGAGGTAAGCAACTTTTCTGTGTGAAGGGCTGTTGTTGAGAGAATCTGACATCATTCTTAACACCTAACTGAAGGATGTATGTAAACCAGGGTTCTACTTGAGTACCCCAGTGATCATGATGTTTTCAGAGACAGACATTTCACCACCCCTCTTGGACACTCATTGCTGCTTACATTCTAATTATTTTCTTTGTTATTGGTAGGTTGAACAGAAAATATACCCCCAGATACCTTTGAAAACAAAACATTCATTTACAATAACAAAAAACATGATACTGAACCAAAACTCCAATAATTTCTTGTTCAATTCTCAATTATTCCATGCTATCCTATTTGCCCCTCTGAGTATAAATGGATTCAGGGGTGATTTCATTCCTAGCAGGGAACTGGACATCTTCCTCAGTATGTGAGCAAGAGGAGCAAAGTTATATTCTGTCAGAGAGAATCAGGTGCTGTCCAGAGACCCAAGCCCTAGGTGATGGAAGAACCTGCTTCTCACAAGGAGCCCCAAGTTCATTCTCTACAAAGATATGACTGAAGCTGTAAGAAATATGGACAAAAAATGAAAGCCCCTCATAGTCTCATTAGCTGTGACAGGCGTTGGCTTCAAAATACTTTTGTCCACACAGACATGATGGTGATACACCAAAGTCTAGCTGATGGACATTTCTGTAATGAGGTCCACTTCTCCTTTCCAGGGTAACAAAATGGATATATCACAGTAATATGGCTAGCAACGCATGTCCAAGAGGGATGGTGAAATTCTGATTCTGATCCATCAACAATCAAAGAGAATGCAACTTCAAACCTGCTTGCAAATGTCCTGCAGTCAGGGTCACAAGAATGATGCCCAACTCTATCAGCCCTGGGAGGCTATGTCGAAGTAGCTTCAATTACCAGACAGGTCATAATACTGGAGAGAGAAGAGATTTATTTTTCTTGCCACCAGAGAAAAGAACTGGGAGCAAGACTGGAGAAAATTGAAAAACAAAAGAAGCTTTGAAACAAGGCACAAGAACAAATGCAAACAAAAATCTTCTGTTCTATATAATTCTGTCAAAAAATCACATGTCTTTAACCATCTTTCCTTTGTTTTTCATACATTGAAATGTTCATGTTTGTTGACAATTACATTCATAAGATTTTTTTTTAAAGAAGAAAGAATAGCTTTCAAACAGTTAAAGCTGTGCCAATATTAGAATGAGTGGCCTTAGGAGATTGAAGGGGAGGGGAGGGTCCCTCTCTTTGGAGTTCCTCAAGGAAAGATTAAATCAATTTTTGTCAGGAAGAGGAGGGCATTGACCTGTATGAATTGCATTAGATATCCAAGGATCATAAAATCATAAATGTAGAGCTGCCAGGTAACAACACCATCTCGTCCAATTTCTTGATTTTACAGATAACAAAACAAGGTAAGAGATATTAAGTGACTTACCTAGGGTCACACAACTAATTAGTAGATTAATTACAATTTCAACTCTATGGTCCTATGCTTTAGGGTACATACCATTACAAGATCTCTAAAATAAACCAAAAAATGTAAAACATAACCTCTGCAATGGGTTAGAAGAAATTTAGATATGGGCATTTAGAAAGATAGATATGGATGTTCAGAAATTGAAGTTAAATGATTCTTAACTCTACAACTGACATAGTTTTGGTTTTATTTGTTGTGTGTAAGTGGCTGTTTTGATTATCATTGGCCTCATTGTCCTAGAAATGGAATAAAGGAATCCTTCAGTTTAATTGAGAGTTCAGTCAATTGGTTGGTTTTTATTAATTGGGGTCATTGACTTGCCTGTATTCACCTTCTGGTCACTCACACTTTCCATCTTTGATTACACTTTCATGTTTCTCTCTTCTGGAACAGTTTCAAGCAGTGAGGAATAATTAGCAAGCAGGAGTTAATTAAAAATTTTAATTAAAATGAAAAATTCAATCCATGGTTCTAAGACTTCACCTTCTTGGGCTAGTGGTGCTCACTGCCACTCACTGGCATCATAACTGGGGAATTTTCTGAAAGATTTTGAAGTTAAAAGTCCTAGGAAAAATCAAGTGAGTGAAGTATAACTTCAAGATGGTGGGCATACCAAGAAAATTATCATGAGGACATGTATAATCATGTTCTCTAGGGAGTAAAGTGATTGGGAATGTCTAGCCTACCTAGGGACATCATGATCAGTACTTTAAAATATTTAATGGGCTATAGTGAGAAGAATATAGATAAATGGTGGATAAAGTGCTGGATCTGTAGTCAGGAAGACTTATCTTTCTGCATTCAAATCTGGCCTCAGACACTTACTAGCTGTGTGACCCTGGGAAAGTCACTTCACTCTGTTTACTTCAGTTTCCTTACCTGTAAAATGAGCTGGGAAAGGCAATGGCAAACCACTTCTCCATTTCTAGCTCCCCCCCCAAAAAAAATAAGTAGGGTCATGAAGAATTAGGAACAACTGAAAAATGATCAAAACGAGAAAGATTTAACCAATTTTGCCTGTCCCTAGGAAGTATATACATTATCCATGCAAAGTAGTGCTAAAACAAATGATTTTGGATGAATTCAAAGGAAGGATTTAAGAATAGCACCACTGATAAATAAGAAGGAGAAAGGGAGTTTATTATTATTATAGATTTTTGAGGAATAAATAGATAATCAATTTACTTAAGCTGTTGAAGAGAACATTCATATTTCCATTCATTCATTCATCCATCCCTCCATGTATCCATCCATTCATTCATCTGCCCATTTTGTCAGCAGGCATTTATTAAGTGCCTATCGGTCCAAGTCACTGTGCTATATTGTGGAAGATGAAAAGATAATTAAGACATGATACCTGCCTTGATGAAGCTTGAAATCTGTAATCTCTGAGATCCTCATCAACTTGGAGGCTCTGCTTTTGATTCCTTTACACAAGGCAGACTAACAGTTGATAAAAGCGCATCTTTGAAGCCAGAATTGTCTCAGTTCCAATTCCACTTCTGATGAATGCTTTCTGTGTCATATGGACACATCACTAAATGTCTCAGTGGTCAAGGCAAATCTCTAAGACTATAAATTATAGATGTCTTTTTGATATTTCGTTGGTGGACGGAGAGTTCACCTTAGGATTTCTCCATCTTGATGAAATTACACTTCTGGACCTGTTTGTACTGTGTATGTTTGGGGGAAAGAGAAAACTAGATAAATCCAATAAATCTTATCCTTTCCTCAAAAATAAATGGTAAGAGCAACATCCTGTGAGGAATAACTTACATACAGTTCAGTGTAGTCTTGTTAAGTCAAGTTCATCTAATGTTGATCTTTCATTTTGTTTAAAAATTCCAGCTTTATCGTCTCAATATGTCCAATGCCCAATTTTAAATTATACTTCTCTCATTCTCATCTACATATATATGCACACAACAGAAAGACAAGTTCTATACACTGATTTTTGCTGTTTCTCATGCTATCCCCTCTGTTTTCTCCCTAGTTAAATCTCCCCTGCCTCCCTAAAAGGGCTGCTTATGAACCTTGCCTATCATGGAACCTTCCCTCATGAGTCCAGCTTACCATAATCTTTACCTCTTTGAACTCTAATAGCATCTATTATTTTATCCTATGTAATATCAATAGGATTTAGGACTTAGCAAAATCTTGGATACCATCTAGTTCAAATCCTTCAATTTACATATGAGGAAACTGAAGCCTGGAAAGATTAAGTCATGTGCCCAAGGCGAAAAGTGGTAGGGAGTAGGACAAGGACAGATCTACAAATTATTTAATTTTCTACCAATCCATGATGGTCTGAAAACAATGGTAGCTTTAATAAGTTGAAATGGAAGGTAAGATTTAGGGAGATGATGACAATGGAAGCCTGCTGGTACAATAGTCACCCCCAGAGAAAGGTAAAACTGAGGCTTTTGTGTCCTCTCCTGAAGTCTTCTTTCTCTAAGAAAGGAAGTACAAGAGAGAGGAGAGATTCAAGGAAAAGCATCAGTCAAGGTGAAGGTGACCTGATATATGGGCACTCATGTTGAAGGGCCACAGTTCTTCACTATGGATGTGGGAGCTCCTCCTGGAAGGAGCCTTGTCTAACTCATAAAAGAGACTTCCTCTTGATTGGACAACCACATTGATGCTGTCATTGACTGCTCAAGCCTTAATTGTATGTTTATTCTCCCTATCCTTGTTGTTTTAAGTGTGTTTTCTCTCACCAGCTAAATAGGATTACTTTGAGCCTAAGGACTGGGATCCTTCTTTTGAATTCATGTTTACACCTGAGCTACTAAGGAGTCAATAGAGTTAGCAGCGAGAAAATACAAGTTTAGTTGGACTTTGTAAAGCACATTGTCTCCCAATGACATACAAGCGATGAAGTATTCATGTCATCAAGCTGTGTGTGCCTAGCAAAAGTAGGTCACTTAGCACAGTCAAGAGTAAAAAAAACCCTAAAGAATAGACATTCTGGGAAGGTCTACTGAAAACTTGCGGAAGGCAATTGACAAGACTCTCTCGAGATAGGGTGGGTCAGGATGGATTAGGATCTGGTCTAGTGGAAGAAGCACCTGTGTATGCCTATGATCACAGATCCTTTGAAGTCATCAATTATTTGCATGTGCAAATATGGAAGATTAGGTCAAACCCAGTACTTTTCAATATTCCTCAACTGGTAGAGGGTTGCTCTTCATTCAAAGCAAAGTGGAGATGACTATTTGTTGACCATTCACTCAATCCAAATGATCTCAACTCAGTTCAGTCCAAAAAGCATTTATTAGATGCCTGCCATGGCCCAGGGAGTGTGCTATCAATGAAACTTGGCCTGAGCAACCAGAGGTTTAGTAAATAAAGTGCTGTTCCCAGAGTCAGGAAAACCTGGGTTCAAAATCTGCCTAAGCCACTTAGCAACTGGTATCCCCTAACAAAGCATTCAACTTTGCTTTGAATTTGTTTCCTCATCTATAAAATGGGCACAAGAAGAGCATCAACTTCCCAAGATTGTTATGAGGAGGGAATATGAGTTGCAATGCCAGCCTTAAAGGGCTATATAAATACTAGTTATTCTGATAATTACTACTATTATTACACTACCGAATTCTCCTCCAACTCCAATGATCTGTGATTCTGTGATATTTCAATGATAAAATGGCATGGCTAACAGACTGTAGGGAGTACCCTACAATTCAGCATTGTCCAATTCAATTTATCAACATCAAAAATATGTCTGGTAATTAATAAAAAAGACTCACATTTTATCTGTTTATGGGTACAAGCAGAAGACAACAATTTCCCTAAGCCTCTCCCTTCTCTCCTATTCTCTCCTCTCTTTCTCTCTGTCTCTCTCTGTCTCTGTCTCTCTGTCTCTGTCTCTCTCTCTCTTTCTCTCTCTGTCTCTCTCTGTCTCTGTCTGTCTTTGTCTCTGTCTGTCTTTGTCTCTGTCTCTCTCTCTTTCTCTTTCTCTCTT
>JAQQSW010016632.1:0-11631 GCA_028646575.1 Pseudocheirus occidentalis | reverse complement strand
TCTGTCCCTTCCTTCTTTCCTTCCTTCTCTCAATGAAAGACTTCCCTCTACCAGTGAAGGCTGGCCCCTTCCCTACAGCTTAGAAAAGGTTCAGAGAGGTACCTGGGCCAGCACTGACAGATGTGGTCCTTGCCCAGGGTCATCCAGATCAGCACCTGCTTCCAACCTTGATGGCTTACATAGTCACCTGTGGCAGTGGGAGCTTATGGAACTTGCCAAGAGCCAGGCAGCCAGTATGGGGCAGAGGCTAGACTTGGCCCTGGTCATGCTAATTGGGGTCAGTTCTCTAGTCACTTGGCAACACTGCCTCTGTGAAGCTAGCTTTCAGAGAAGCTTTCATTTCAGCTGCTTCCTCTTCCTTCACCCTACAATCTTGTTGCTTCTGCTCGTCACCCATTAAGGCCTCTCCTGAGCTAAAGCAGTGTCAGACCACCGGCAGCCATGGCAAAGGCCAGCATATCTGTAGGTCTGCAGAATGGCAGCTGGGATATGTTTATTCTGCTCTCTTTCCTAAGAGGGGACAACTGTTGGCTACTGTATGTGCTGCACAAATTGTCTAGTCTCAGTGGGCATGAATCCTTGAGGAATGGATAGCTGCCTAATGACAAAGCCCATGTGTTTGTCATGTACGCGGGGACTTTGTGCTTGCCCAGGAATGATGTGACCCTGATTTCAAGAAGCAGAAATGATTCTTGATATGAAAATTAAGTCTTTGCTAAAATAGAGACTCTTGTTACAAACTATATAGGATGGTGGTAAGATGTTTCAAGCAGTTCTTGCTTTTGTGACCCTGGGCAAGTCCCTTCCCTTCCCTGGGCCTCGGTTTTTTCCTCTGTAAAATGAAGAGATTGGACTACATGGCCTCTGAGCTCCCTTCGGGATCTAGATCTTTGATACTGGGAGTGACCTTGGGCAAATCCTTGGCCCTCCCTGGGCCTCAGTTTGATCCTCTGTAAAATGGGGGGTGGAGAAAGGGTAGACCTGAGGGCTGCCCTGCTGATGTGTAATTTATGTGTGTGCCTGTCAGGAGCTCGTGGTTTCCCTGGGCAGAAAGGTGCCAAAGGAAATGTGGGTGCCACTGGTCCTGTAGGATCACCAGTAAGTATCAAAGATGTTGTAGGGAAAAGGGGTAGGGGAAACGATTCCTGTTTTGGGGGGGATTCACATGGAAAAGCATATTTTAAAAGTGGAGCTTTTAAACAATGGGATCAACCAATCAGCACGCATTTGGTAATTGATTACTCTGCACCAGCCATTCCAAGGCAGTGCATCTTAGAAAAGCCCCCCCAAACCAAATAAACCCCATTGTTCTCTATTGTTTTTCTTCATTTTTATTTTCCGTTTTCTTCCTCTTGCCACTTAGAAAGTCATCTCTTATAAGGACTGAAAAAGAAAAGAAAAAAGCCCATTTAGTCAAAGAAAATAACAGTGACAGATCTTCAAGTGTCTGCAGCATTCCTCCTCCCTAGCCCCCCACCTCTCAGACAGCCTCTCACAGGACTCTCTGTACACAGTAAACACATACGTTGCCTCTGAGAAGGTAAAGGAAGAACAGCATTTCTTTCTCTTTTTGGGTCTCAGGGCTTTCCAGGAGCTCCAGGTATCTCAGGTTTGCCAGGTTCAAAAGGAAATCCAGGGGACACCCTTACTTTCCCAGAAATGAAGGGCGACAAAGGAGATGCTGGTTTCCCTGGGGCTCCAGGGATTCCTGGTTTGCCTGGCACTCCAGGACAAGACGGATTGCCTGGGGTTCCTGGCATCAAAGGAAAACCTGTGAGTTCATTTATTATTGCTTTTCTTTTTTTGCAGATTGCTAGTTAGGGATTCTACTCAAGCCAGAGCAGAGATTTAGGCTGAGGCTAACCCAGACTATAGCGGTAATGCTAATCGTAGCTAACATTTCTACGTGCCGGGTACTGTGTTTAAATGCTTTACAATTTTTAGTTTATTTAATCCTGACAACAACCCAGGGAGGTAAGTGCTGTTATGGCCCCCATTTTACAGATGAGGAAACAGAGGCAGGCAGAGGGTTACACAACTAGTACATGTTTGAGGCTGGATTTGAACTCAGATCTTTTTTCTGAGGTTGTAAAACAGGGAAGTTGGGGTTAAGTGACTTGTCCAAGGTCACACAGCTAGTGTTAGGTGTCTGAGGTCAGATTTGAACTCGGGTCCTCCTGACTCCAGGGCAGGTGCTCTATTCATTGCTCCATCTAGCCGCCCCAAACTCAGATCTTCTTCACTCTAGGTCACATGTTTTACCCACAAGGCCTCCTAGCCACACCTAAGAACAGACCCCCAGTTCTTGGTTGAAGAGACTGTTAAGACACTTCTTTCCTTTGGACTTACTGCGGGTCTCACCTGGGGTTCTGGGCCCTCCCATACACCTTTGATATCTAACAAGCCTGTAGTCTTCATCAGGGTAAGATTAGGACCCAGGGTATTAAGCTGTGTGACCTTGTGGAAAGTCACTTCCTCTCCTCAGGCCTCAGCTTCCTCACCTGTAAGATGAGGATGGCTTTACTAACTGGCCTCTGATCTTGGGGCCTATGAACTATGAATATTGAACATACATGAGCAGATTTAAGTGTTATCCCCAAATCAGATTTATACTAAAGTTAATCTGACACCTATTTCATGATATGCATAATTGTTTTTGTGCTTCAGGGTAATTAGATATAAATGACAAGCTGTTCACGTAAATGATTGTAATTATGACTCCATTAATATAGTCGAAGAATGCATTTCTCAGGTCAGTTGGGCTAAATGAGAGGGGGAATGGATGGAGCCTGAAGCTGCTCAGCAGAGTCCTAGACCACTAACCCAGGCTGCTTAGATCCTTCTCTCTTTGAGATTAGCCTGCCCATGGCATGGGGGTCTTAGCTCCTATCTAAGAGGTTTGCCAATCTGTCCTTTGGTGGGAGCCCTCTCCAGGTGGGTAGAGAGCCCCTGTTGATAGAACCACACTTGGCTTTGGGTGGGGCAGCTCCCACCACCTTTGTTGGGACTGCTGGGGAACATCAATGCCATTGAGCCACAAGCTTAACAGCGCATGGAGTGGAGGGCCAGGTGGCATGCTAGTGTACCTAGAGGTGGGAGGGTAAGTCTGCAAGGAGGAAACAAAGCAAGGACTGACTTGTATTCCCATCTGGGAAGGGGGCAGGCAACACCTCACCTTCCTCTTCCCCATCTCCCACTTAACCTTTACGTAGAAGAAAGAAAGTGAGGGATGTGATTAGAGAGAGTAGCCCATATATTCCACCCTTCCCCCCTGCCACCCCATTTCTCCAACTAGACATTCATTTATATTAACTAGCAAACCCCATGGGATAGTTCAGGGTTGTAAGTCATTCACAGCTTGGTGTGAATTTAATCAGCTTGCTATCCTGTCATTAAGCTGAGGAATGGGAGTTTGGAGTCATGAGAGAAAATGAGTTTTGGTCATTTTGAAATGGTGGAGGCTAGAGGCAACGTGATACAGGGGAGAAAGCAAAGAATTTGGAGTCAGTGGGACCTGGCCACGCCACTTCCTTCCTATGCAAATGAATGGATGACCCCTGGTTCTGGACTCAAAAGACTTAAGTTAAAATCCCATCTTTGCTGCTACCTATATTACTTCCCTGGGCCTCAGTTTCCCCTTATGTAAAATGAAGGGGTTGGACTGGGTGGCATCTGAGATCCCTTTCTGCTCTAGATTTAGTCTTATGTGTGACCATAAACAAGTTCATTCCCCTTCCCAGGACTCAATTTCCTCCTCTGGAAAATGATCAGGTTATATTTGATGACCTCCAAGTCTATGATTCTGTGGTCTTCCTGCAGGGCTCTGGAGAGTATGTTGTCATGGTGGGTTTGGGATAGCCATAGGGTGTTAATGTTATCTGGAGTTTGGGAATTGGGGGGAGACAAGGATATAGGAGAAGTTGGGAAAGATTGCACTGAAATTGATAGACCTGAGATCCCAAAGAGCAGAAGAAATATGTGCATTGGACTAGTTTATAATGTGTACAGATAAGGAATGCATATAGACAGCTTAGCAGGAAGCATGCTGGAACTCCCTGCTCCTTTGGAGTCAACCTCTAATCATTAAGACTTTGTGTTTCCATTTTCCATCTTTTCCTTTTTCAGGGTGGTTTTGCTTTGAAAGGTGATAGAGGTCTCCCTGGGAAGCCAGGTTTACCGGGTCTCCCTGGGAGCAGAGGGCCAATGGGTCCTCCTGGTTTGGGCCCACCAGGCCCAGTGGGTAAAAAAGGCATCCAAGGCATGGCAGGAAATCCAGGTCCCCCAGGAGTCTCAGGTAAGTTCAGTCAGGTTTTACCCTGGTGTTGGCAAAGGCTGCAGTTTATTTAGGATCTCAGTGATGTGATACCTCCCTCCAGTGGGTTGGATCATGGTCTGTCTGCACCTTGTCATGGTGGGTGATTCGTTCCTCCATCTTCCCATCAACCCTTCAGTGCGGGTCTACTCCATGTGCTAGGAGCTTAGCCATTGGTCTTTTAACATTCCATAGAGACCAGGGCAATTTCTGGACTATTGTTTATCTGTTAACTCCTCCCTCAAAATATGATCGATTCACTTCCTTTTCCAAACTTACATTTCTTTTTTTTAAGTAAATATACATGTGTAGTCATACAAAACATATTTCCATAACAGTCATGTTGTGAAAGAAAACAAACCAAAAAAACTCAAGAAAGCAAAAAAGTGTGCTTCAGTCTGCATTCAGATACCATCAGTTCTTTCTCTGGGGGTGGATAGCGTTTTTCCTACTAAGTCCTTCAGAGTTGTCTTGGATCATTGTATTGATAGGAATAGTTAAGTCATTCACAGCTGATCATTTTACAATATTGCTGTTACTTTGTACGTAGCACATTTCACTTTGCATCAGTTCATGTAAGTCTTCCCAGGTTTGGGATCATTGAAGACACTGACATTTCCCAAAGGCTGTCTAGCCAACTCTTTTCATTCTGTTCAATTATGAGCTGAATGCACTGTCTAGCTATAGGGGCAGTTCAAATACCCCTCTCTCCCTCTTCCCCTTCTCTTCCCCCTTCCCCCTCTCCCATATATATATGTGCATGTGTGTGTGTGTGTGTGTGTGTGTGTGTGTGTGTATAGATATAGATAGACATAGATATGTATTTGGCTACCTTTGAGTCCTGAAGCATTGATAGGTGAGCTCTGACCTTATCTTGCCAGAATCAGGCTTCTACACCCCTTCCCAGCCAAAGGATATGAACAGGCAGTTTTTCATAAGAAGAAATCTAAGCTATCAATAAACATATATAAAGAAAATGTACTACTGAGAATTGGTCCTGCCATTCTAGAAAGCAGTTTGGAATGAGACTCCCAAAGTCACTAAATTTGGCATTCCCTTTGACTCAGTGATACCACTGCTAGCCTTAGACCAAAAGGAGATTAAATAAGGAGACAAAGGACTCAAATATACAAAAATATTTATAACTGCTCTTTTTGCTTTCACAAAGAACTGGAAACTAAGGAGACATCCATGCATTGGGGAATGGCTAAACAAATGATGGCATACAGATGTAATGGAATAGTAATGAAGTAGAAAAAATGATAAAAGAGGAAGAGTTTCAGAGAAAACTGGGAAGACTTATATGAACTGATGCAGAGAGAAGTGAGAAGAATAAGAACAGTTTTTCTAATAACGTTATAAAGTCATGCCACCATGTTCTCCTCCTGTCCCTTTTATATGTTATCTTCCTTAATTGGAAGGTGTATGTTCCTTAAGGGCAATGACAATTTTTCTCACTTGTATTTGTATCCTCAACACTTAGCACAGCTCCTGGCACATAGTAAGAACTTTATAAAAGCTGTATCATTCACTCATTCATCATTCATTTATGGTCTAACTCAGTGGGCTACCTGACTACCTATATGTCAGTCTGGGTTGTTGCCATTCTTCATCCATTTGATTTTTCCTGTGTAGATTGTTGGAACCACTCTTTTGAGTGGTTCTGATCTTCATCAAAAAAACTTTGTAATAATTTAAGTATTTGTTGCAAGTAACACGTCATCCACAGGTAAGAGCATTTGGAAGATTTCATTTGTAGGTCAGCAAATCAACAGGCATTTGTTAAGCACTTAATTCATGTCCAACATTGTGCTAAGTACTGGGAGTACAAATATAAAAAGAAGAAAGACAGTTTCTGCCCTTAAGGAGCTTACATTGAGTCAGGAGTGTGATATTGATGGGCTGAGGATCACTGAACACAGTTCTCTCTATGGCCACATCTCCCAAAGAATCTTGTATAAGCTTTGCATACACAAGTGGCGTCTTGCCCTACAAGACTGCATTTTGCTCTATAACATTAACTGTTTCTTAGACTCAACAAACAATAAATCTTCTACCTCTTGTTAGGTCGTGTGAGTGAGAAGATGGTCTCCACTGAATAAAATCATTTGCAAAAGCTTGCTTCCTTGTTCCCTTCCTATTTACATCAAAGATACCCTTGACGTATATGTGGATGAAAGAATGAACAGCTCTTGGATCTAGAGCTGCACATAATCTCAGAGGCTCACCTCCTTATTGTATTGATGAAGAAACTCAGGCTCGGAGAGGGGCATGCTCAAGGTCATACAGATAGTAAATTATCAGTGCCAAAAGAGTAATTCTCACAAAGATTTTATGGACCTAAGAAAGTAGGCATATGGGTCAGTATTTATTGATTTCCCTTCACTCGCCTTTTTATTTTGAACACTCCCTGCGATTATTTTCCCCAGCCATTTGGTATCTTCTCTTTCGGGTATCTTGAGAATCGATCCCTTGATGTTTTCAAAATTGTGTCACCTCCAGCATGGGTTTATTCTGGGCATTCTTGGTCTGGTACAGCTGCTTTTCCTTTTTTTAATTGTCTTTAGTGTCATTTCCACTTTCTCATATGGCATGTTGGGAGCTGAGGAGTTTGAGTCCAAATGTGGTGATTCCAGTGTTGTTGATGATGAAAATAGTTTGTTATAGAAATGCTAACAAATCTGTTCCATTTTGGTGTGTCTGTTGTCCTTCCAGTTTCATCTATAAACGCCCTTGAGATGATGTGGCCTAGTTTGGTCTCAAGCCAAGCTTCTTGCAGTTTATCTTCCTTTCCACCACTCTTCGCCTTTATGTGATGTGCTACCGCTTATGATCTTTTGTAAAATATGTTTTATTGATGCTTTTTTATCACTGTCATTTATCAGTAACTATCCCTAATATATCTCTTACTTGTAACAAAGCAGTACAATAAAGCAGAACAAACCAATACATTGACACCTCTAGTCCCCCACCTCCCAAGAGGAGGCAAGTATCTTTCAACATCAGTCCTCTGGTAGGAAGGTTGGCTCTTACATTGATCTAAATTCAAATATCTTTTAGTATTGATTTCCTTTTCATTGTTATATTAATTGTATATTTTTCCTCTCTTTTAAAAATAGTTTTATTGATATCTCATTTTATATTAAGGTTATTTCTGATTATTACTTCCCCCAACTTATTTTGAATTTCTCTCAAAAGAAAAATGCCAGTCACAGAAATTAGACACAAAAAAGAAACTGAGGAAATAGCATAGGTAGTGGGAGGGTTGGTCTTCTAACAGAGAAAAGCACAGCAACTTTGTCTGAGGACGTAGGCAACATTGTACACCCGAAGCATTGTCTCTACTCCTATATCTCTATGAAGAGAGAGCTTCATTTCATTAGCTGTGCTCCATATCCTGTATTTATCATCATAATTGCTCAGAGTTCGATTTCCTGTTAGTATTTTCTTTCTTTTCATTATTATGGTCTTCAGGTATATTTTTTCTTGGTTCTGTTTATTTTAGTATGCATCTGTTCATATAAAACTTCCCATACTTCTCTGTATTCTTCATTGTTTCTTAGAGTATAATACGATTGTATTACAATCATGTATCACAATTTGTTTAACTATTTTTTCATTAATGGACACCCATTTTGATTCTAGTTTTTTAGACTACCATGAAAGACTGTGATGATATTTTGTCACTTTTGAGACTTTCCCTTTATCGTTGACTTCTCTAGGGTACATGCCCAGTAGTTATATCTGAGTCAGAGAACATGAACAATTTAAACCCTTTTCTCATATTGATCCATATTGTTTTTGAGAATAGTTGGAGCAGTTCAGCTCCATTAACAATGCTCCAGTGTGCCGTCTTCCGACAGTTCCTCCAGCACTGATTATTTCTATCTTTTGTTGTCATTTTTTGGGTGCGAGGTAAAACCTTAGAGTTACTTTAATATATATTTATTGTGAATGGAGTATTTTTCTTATGGTTTTTGATAGTTTGTATTTTTTGAAAATCATTTGTATCCTTTCACCAATCTTCTATTGAAGAACGGATCTTAACCTCACATATTTGTATCAGTATATTCTGTCTTATATCTTGGATATCAGACTTTTATATGAAGATTTTTCCCTCAACAGACCTTTCTCTTCTTAGCATAATTACTTTGATTTAATTTGTACAAAAATTTTCAGCATTTTATATCATCAAAGTTGTCCATTTTATCTTTTGTTTTATTTTATTTTATTTTATTTTTATTTTTTTTAAATTAACTTGTTTGTTCACTTTTAGGTTACAAGATTCTGTTCCATAGTCACTTCAGTTATAGATTTTTCTCCCCTTCCTCCCCATCCCCACCCGACCCCACCATGGTGGCATACAATCATGTATAGGATCTGCAAACTCCTTCACATTGTACAATCGTCTGGTTTTGTAACCACTTTCCTTTGTATAATTTTGGACTATTTGAAAAACCATAGTTCTGAAAGGTAACCACCTTTCATTCTCCTCTGATTTTTTTTTTCATGTGACCATTTATATAAGTCTCTTATCCATTTGGAGCTAATTGTAGTATGTAGTGTTATGTTGGTCAGAACCTAATTTTTACCAAACTCCTTTCTAGTTTTCCCAGGTGTTCTGGTTGAATGTGGAGCGCTTATCCCAAAAGTTATGTTTGGGAGTTTAATGAACCAGAGGCTGCTATGTTCAGTTGTTTTTGGGTCTTGCTTATCTGCTCTGTTCTATTGATCAGCTTTTCTTTGTCTTATCTCGTACCAAAGAGCTTTAATGATTACTTCTATATGTAGTTTGGGATCTGTTAATGCCAGCCTTGCTTTGTTCTAACTTTTTTCATTGTTTCCACTGAGATTATTGACCTCCACTGTATGAGCTTTGTTGTTATTTGATCTAGTCTTATAAATGAACCCCTTTAGGTATAGCACCATAATTTTTATTTGATTGTTGCTAACCACCTATGACCAAAGGATATTTTTCCAATTTTTTAAGCCTTTATTTCTGTGGAAAGTGTTTTGTAGTTGTAATCATGTAGGTCTGGAGTGTGTTTCATTAAATTAACTTCCAAATATTTTATGTATTTCATAGTTACTTTGAAAGCATTTTTTTCTATTTCTACTTTTTATTAGTAATATACAGAACATCTGGTTATTCTGTGGGTTTATTTTGAATTCTGCTATTTTACTGAAGCTGTTAATTGTTTGGATTGATTATTTTGTTGTTGAATCTCCAAAATTTTCTAAGTAAGCCATCGTGTTGTTTTGAATGCTTTTGCCTCCCCATTCCCTATGCTATCCCCTTAATTTCTTTTGTGTATCTAATTGTTGTAGTTGGCATTTCTATCACTGTGTCAAACTAGAGCAGAGACACTGGACATCCTTGCTTTATCCTCATTCTTAATGAAAAAATTTCTTATGTTTCTTTGTTATAAATAGTGCTTGCTGGGGCAGCTAGGTGGCACAGTGAATAGAGCACTAGCCCTGGAGTCAGGTGAACCCCAGTTTAAATTCAGTCTCGTACACTGGACACTAAACTAGCTGTGTGACCTTGGGCAAGTAGCTTAACCCCAATTGCCTTGCCTTCTCCCATCCAAAAAAAGGGGCTAACTCTTATTTCACAGAGATACTTTTTCTCATATTAATGGAAGGTCCTTCCACACCTAAGCTTTTTTATGCTTTTAATGTAAATCAGTGCTGTATTTTTCAAAGACTTTGTCTGCAGCTATTGATATCATCTTGTAATTTTTATTTCTGTTGTTAATATGATTTATTCATAATTTCCACAATGCCAAGCCTTGAATCTTGCTAAAAATCAGACGTGGTTACAGTGAATCTTTTTTAAAATTCATGACTATAGCCTTTTTGCTAGTATTTTACTCACTATCTTTTGTTGCCTTCATTCCCTCAAGCTCTTGCCCTAGAAAGGGTTATCTAGTCTGTTTTCTCCACTCCGAAATCTCCTGAGATCTTTTTTTTTTTTTTTGCTTTTTGGAGGGCAGGTTGGGGTTAAGTGACTTGCCCAAGGTCACACGGCTAGTTTTTTGTGTTAAGTGTCTGAGGCCGGATTTGAACTCAGGTACTCCTGACTCCAGGGCCGGTGCTCTATTCACTGCGCCACCTAGTCGCCCTGTATCTCCTGAGATCTTGATTGAAATTCCCTTCTCCTAGGTTATCTTTGATCTCTCACCTGCTAACCCCAACAACCTTTCCTTCCTTCTCATTTTTCTTGTCCTCCCTCATCCTTTAGTATTGCCATCATCTCCTCCCTCCTCCTAGGCCCTTAGAACACGGCTTTCTTTAGGGGCTCTTCCTGCTTTCCTGACTGCTCCTTTAATTTTCTTTTGTTGAATAATCATTACCTTCTTGGCTGCTAACCAAAGATAGTCCCCAAAAGTTCTGTCCTGGCTCCTCTTCTCTCTCTCTCTCTCTACTGTCTTACTTGGTGATATCATCAGCTCCTATAGGTTTATCATCTCTCTACAGATGACTCCCAGATCTACAAATCCAGCCCTCATCTTTCTTCCAAGTTTTAGTCTCATAACTGCCTACTATAAATTTTTACCTGGATAACTCATAGGCATTTAAAGTACATTTCCATAACAAAATTCATTATATTTTCCCCCCAAATGTATCAGCTTTCTTCCAAATTTTCCCATTTTTGATGAAGAATTTGGCTCAACCATCCACATGAGAAAAACCAAAGGGATGAAGAATATCTATTATCTAGACTATCATTTGCAGTTGCATTGCCTTAACTGAGAGACTTTACCTTTCAGTATACATTAGTATAGCATCTTAGACAGATGGTAAAAGTGAATGGCCTTGGCCTAGAATTGAACAGAAGTAGGAGAGTGGGCTGACTAGCCTTTAGGAAATTGGGAGGTTCTTTTAATGACTTCAAGTTTCTTTTTTTAAATTAATTATTTTATTTATTTTCTTGTTTACATCATTCATTTCCACCAGATTTTGAGTTACAAATTTTCTCCCTGACTTTCCCCTACCCCCAACCACAAAACAGCGATCCCACTGTAAAGCCCTTCCCCAATCTGCTCCCTTTTATGTCCTCCTCCAACACCCCTCTAACTTTCTGGTAGGGCAGGGAGGGTCTCCCTACTCCAGTATCTGTATATATTAATTCCCAGTTGCATGTAGTTAATAATAATAATTATATATGTATATTTTAACATTTTATTGTAGAGCTTTAAATTCTAGATTCTTTTGGTTCCTCTCTTGTCACCCACCCCCACTGGAAGGACAAGCAATTCAATACAGGCTGTACATGTGTAATTACGAAGGACATCTCCACAGTGGACATATTGTGA
>JAQQSW010016631.1:0-11631 GCA_028646575.1 Pseudocheirus occidentalis | reverse complement strand
GCCTGGCCCTCCCTTGTCTATGGTCTCCAGGTAGCCTCCAGCAACTTCCTACCCTTAACCACTCATTACTGGAGTCTGACCTCATCTGACTCCTCCTGAAGGCTCTCCCCAATCTCCTCCTCTGGACCACCCCTAGATTCCTCCCACAACCTTTCTGTATATAGAACCCCATCTCCTCTCCATGTGGTGTGAGAGTGCCATAGGGTAGCTTATCCTAGTCTTGCTCTGTGAGAGCGCCATGAAATGGCCTAGCACAGACTTGCTCTGTGTGAGAGTGCCACAGAACACCCTAGCATCCCATATGTCGAACCTGAATTTTCAATAAACTTTTCTTTTTCTTTGGCTGAGAAGACTTGAGTGGAATTCTTTCCACAGGACTCGGCATGTTGGTATTTTGGGATCTCGGGCAGTCTTAACTCTCTTTGGGCATCCTCTTCACAGTGATTTGCTCATGGTTACATAGGTAGAAAGTGACAGTGAAAATGCTGTCTCTAAACCCATTGCTCTTTGCACCAGCCTATTCTGCCTTCTAGCTCTGTTGGAGAAATGAGTGTGGGTGAGAACTCAGAAAGAGATTAAGTAGAATTAGCCATGAGATCTCAGAAAAACTTCTGGTACCAAATTTTTTTTTTTCAAGAAACAGTTTGGGCTTTTATTATTTATTGCATGAATTTTATTTAAGTTCATAAAATTCCATAATCTCAATATTATGAAATTTTTGACTTAAAACATAGATAATCAGGACAAAAAAAGGAAGTGAAATGGAAGTTAGTTTAAGATGGTGATTAACTTAGACATCTCTTTCCCTATAGTGTGAAAACATTCATAGTCAATGTAGTTGTAAGCTAGAAAACTTGGCAAATTAGGTTAAATGAGATAAGTATCAGAACAAAAGATTTGTTATGGAACCTATAAAATTACAGTGACCTTTTAGCTAATTATGGTGGTTTAATTAAAGTTATTTTAAGCGTGAGTTAATTATACTTAATTAAGGAAATTATAGAGTTAACCAAGGAAATTTGAATGAACCTTAATGAAACCATATTTGGTCTCTGAGGTTCAAAAATACCAGTTCACACCAATCAAAAAAAAATCTATAGTCTGTATCTAGAAGGCAGAAGGAACATAAGTTCTGCCCATGGTTATAAAACAGTGAAAAAAAAGTTAGAAAAATGATATTCTTGAGAATATGACTGTATTTTCACATAAATTATGGCATCATGTATTATTGTATTATATTCTCTGTCTTTTAAAGTAGGTATACTCTTATTAAGATATAAGCATTAAAGGCCTAATAGAGTTGTCTTTGCTTATGTTTTGGAAGTCTAAAATCATCTTTTCCTCTGTAAGCATTATTCAAATTTGCCAGATGCTTTAGGGACTCTGACTGAATTTGGAATGACTTTTGCATGGCCTACTTAGAGGTACAATTTACACTGAAATATTTAGGTTTCACATTGTTGTCACTTGTCTTCGGGCTCTTGATTCTTCAAGACCATGGACAAAGGAGCAAAGAAATAATTTCTGTTATAAATTAGCAGCATTGAAGCAGTTTTTCAGATGCCTTACTGGGTACACAACCCCAAGAAAGGACCATTTCGTTGAATTCTGAGGGACAATACCTATTTAATGTTAGTGGTTCACAAGGTGAGGTCTGCACCTTGGACTCACCCTCCATTTACACAATGCATTGTCCAAATGATGAGATAAATCACAGTGGAGAGCTCTTTGGTCTCTGTCAATAAACAATATTTGCTTTTACAGATCCAAAATATACTCTACTATATATTTAGGGTGAAAAAGGGTAAAAGTCTGAGTTTTTTTTTGTCATTTCTCATTTTGCTTTTGCATTAATGAGTAATTTACTAATTATATCTCAAGGTTTCGTAACAAATGTTTTTCAACTGGAGAAAGGGAGGGAATGAACATGTATGTAGTGTCTACAATGTGCCAGACCCTGCTAAGCACTGTACTGATATTATTTCATTGGATCTTCATAACAGCCCTGTGAGGTAGTTGCTATTATTAGCCTCATTTCACATTTGAGGAAACTGAGGCTGATAGACATTAAATGACTTGCCCAAGGTCACAATTCTAGTAAGTATCTGAAGCCAGATTTGAATGCAAACTTTCTGACCACAGGGTCACTTAGCTGCCCACTGACTTGTCTTGTGAATGGAAGTTAGTGGGGGATGGGATGCCTCATGTTCTTTTAAAAGCTTCCCTGAGTTGGTCCACTGACTAAATGAAGCTGAGAACCTCTGATCAATGTAGAGAAATGTAGTCATAGCAATGATTTTTCAAACTCTCAGGGAATGAGTATATCTGGACCCTGAGTGCCCTTTTGCCAAACACCAAGCACCACAAACACATAACTAACTAATGTGAGGTGAACAGAGTTTTTACCTGGGTCTATGACATACATAAAATGTATTTCCTTCTTAGGGTGACTTATTTCTTCCATTCATGGCCACTATTTCAAGCCATTATCATGCCTCACCTTACAGGAAGAGGAGCCCAAAGAGGGTTAGGGCTGCCTGGGACCCCAAAATACCAAAATGCTGGGTCCTGCTGAAAGAATTCCACTCAAGTCTCAGCCAAGGAAAAAGTAAAGTTTATTGAAAGTCCAAGTTTGCCATGTGGGGTGCTAGGCCATTTAAAGGTGCTGTCATAGAGCAAGTTTCTGCTAAGGCATTCTAAGGCGGTCTCACTGAGCAAGTCTGTGCTAAGCTATCTCATGGTGCTCTCACACCACATGGAGGGAGGATGGGGTTCTATATACAATAAGATTGTGGGAGGAATCTAGGGGTGATCCAGAGGAGGAGATTGGGGAGGGTGTTCAGGAGGAGTCAGATGAGGTCAGACTCCAGTAATGAGTGGTTCAGGGTGGGAAGTTGCTGGAGGTTACCTGGAGACCACAGACAATGGTGAGCCAGGCCAGTTCAAGGGTGGGAAACTATTGGAACGAACTGGGCTACAGACTTGGGCAGAGCGGCATCTCAAGGCCCATGACCTCAGGCAAATGTCTTCCCTGGGAAGGTTTACTTTCCCAGAGCCTGTACCTCAAAGAATCAAGGAGAGTTCAAAAAGGGGGGAGGGGTCCCAGAGCCTATACCTCATCATTACCAGTCTGGGCTTCTATGTAATGTAAATAAGCCAGGTTTACCATCCTCAGGTTTCAATCATTGTAGTGTCTCCTACCCATTTATTTCATCCAATAGAAAAAAAAGTCCTAGTTACATCTCTGACCATTGGGCAGAATTTGTAAGAAAGTGGAAGGGCAGTCACTTGTGCGTGGGGGTCCCTGAAAGGCTGAGTGTGCATCAAATGAAGAAGGGAGTATAAAATGAGAAGTTAATTTCCTCAAATGAATAAACTTCTGTTCTTGTACTTACATAAAAAAGGAAACATATTATTTTTCCTTAAAAAAAAAGGACTTCTTCCAAATGCTACTGAAAGCACTAATTCAAAGCCTGTTTTGACATTTTTATTGTGTGGCCGGACTTTGCTGTTCCTACACGGAAGACATTTAAATAATCCTTGTTCACATGTGAGTCTTTTTGCTCCTCATGCAGTTATTTAGATCAGGAAAAAAAGAGAGAGCACATTTATGATACCTGCTGCAGAAAGCAGGGAAAATCAGAGAGGTGAGGACAGAACAATTCTGGTCAGTGTCTTTGACAATGATTCACTGATTTGTTGGTGAGTGGAAGATCATGGGCTCCCAAGAATTCCTTTGAAGGACTAAATGGTTTCCTCACTCAGTCCTTTTCATCTCTCAGGCAGTTCACATCACCTAGAATGATTCAAATAGCCTTAGATTTGAATTCTAGGTGAACAGAGACACAAGTCTTTTTTATGCAGTTCTCAGTTGGAATTCTCTGTCTTTCTTGATTTAACTCCAGTTTGGTCTTTTAGTCAAAGTATGAGCCTTAAAAAACATGGAAAATCCTGTTGGTCTGCAGCATGATTTAATTATCATAGGATTTTGGAGTTGTACTTGGGGTTGGTCATATTTTATAGATCTCTTTTGAAAACTTTATTTTAAATTTAGTAACTATCACACGCAAAAAAGAATAAAAATTGAATTGTAAACTGCAGTATTTATGCTTTGTTAAAATTGTTTATTTTAACTTTATCAAGATAGTAACAAGGAATCTTCTTTTTTGCCCAATTTCCTTTTTTTTTTTTTTCCTTTTTGGAGGGCAATTGGGGTGAGTTGCCCAAGGTCACACAGCTAGTTTTTGTGTTAAGTGTCTGAGGTCAAATTTGAACTCAGGTCCTCCTGACTCCGGGGCCGGTGCTCTATTCACCTAGCCGCCCTTTTTGCCTAATTTCCTCCTGAACTCTGCTTTTTCTGATTTTTGTGATGGTGTTTTAATTACTCTTTAGAGCTCTGTAATCCTCATGAACTTTGTTCTCCTTTCTTTATTCTTCAGTTACTTTATACATTAGCTCATATGATACAGTTTCAAATTACTTTATATGATATGATTTGTTTTTGCCATTTCATAATCAGCGAATTTATGAGTTATTTAAAGTTTTGTTATTATAAATAATATGTCTCTTAATATTTTTGGCTTGAGATGTCTTTTTTGCTTTCAGTATAGAACTTAAGGTATATTCCTAGTAGAAGGATCACTAGGTTAGAAGACATGGATAGTTTGGTAACTTTGATGGTACACTATCATACTGTTTCCAAAAATATGCCTCATTTCCTAAATTTACCAGAAATGTAATAGTGTACCTATTTCTCCTCAACTCAACAAAACTGAATTTTATTACTTAAAGCTTTTTCCCCCCTCTGATCTTATTTCTATAAGATGGCCCATTGTTTTAATTTTCATTGCTCCTTTCTGTTACTCCCCATAATTCTCTATGTTATTTCTAGCAGAAAATGCAGAATTCTTAGCCTGACATCTAAAGTCATCCACAGTATGGTTCCCACTTTTGTTTCCAGTCCCATTTCTTGTTTTGCCCCTTCCAACTTTCTCAGAGACAACCTTTTATCTTCCGTTTATGTGATTTTTGCATGAGAGGTCTTTCATGCTTGGAATGCACTATTCTCTTACCTCTGTCTATCCCTAGCTTTCTTCAAAACACAGTATAGGTTCTCCCCACTCTGCACCTACTATTATTCTTATCCCCCCATTCTCTCTTTCTTGAAATTACTTTGAATTTATCTTGTAAGTCAGGTAGTATTTTTCCAGTAGAAGTTATACTCCTTAACAGGATCTTTGACTCCCCAGTGCCAAGTACAGAATAGGCACTTAATCTATGTTTGAATAGAATTTAATTGAATTATTAAAGGGTCTAGTGTGTGGGCATCTCCCAAGGTTTTGTCCTGATTCGTCTTCTCTTATACGATCATAGGCTTATAGATTTAGAGCTAGAAAGGGACCTTAGGGCTGTATTGCTCAAGTCTCATAATTTACAGAAGAGGAACTGAGGTCCAGGGATATTAAACGTTTCGTGCAAGATCACACAGGTAGTAATTAAGCAAACCCGGGTTACCTGGTCCCAGTTCCATCTGCACTTCCTTCCATTGTGCTGTACTCTACTGCCTCTCCTCACTCTAAACTTGGTAGCTAGGAGACACAGTAGACAGAGCACTGGGCTTGGAGTAGTGAAGATCTGAGCTTACTTCTGGTCTCAGATGCATACTAACTTGTCTGACCCAGGGCAGGTCACTTGACCTCTTTCTACCTCAGTTTCCTCAACTTTAAAATGGGAATAATAGCTCTTACCTTGCAGGATTGTTGTGAGGATCAAATGAGATAATTAATATTTGTAAAATTCTTAGCACGGTGCTTGGAATACAGTAGATGCTTAATAAGTGCCTATTTCTGGGGCTGCTAGGTAGCGCAGTGAATAGAGCACCAGCCCTGGAGTCAGGAGGATCTAGGTTCAAATCCGGCCTCAGACACTTGACACACTTACTAGCCGTGTGACCTTGCGCAAGTCACTTAACCCCAACTGCTCTCCAAAAAGTAAAAATAATAAATAAAGCGCCTATTCCCTTCTGTCCTCTCTGTTCTCTTTCCTCATCTATTTCCATGTATTTAGTTGTTATATTTCCGGAGATGACTTAAAAATCAATCTATATAGTTATCATAATAATGATAATTTTAATCAATCTTTGTTGACTGATAATAGAACCTCTCAAGTCTAGCCCTGTACTTTAACTTCTATTGGTGCTCTCTAGTTAAGTGACCTGTCAACATGTCAAACTGAACACGTATAAAGCACAACTCTTCATTCCTCCCAAGGCCTTACCTCCATTACATTTTCCTGACCTACTTAAAAACCTTCAAAGATTTCTTGTTGTCTTTAGGATATAAAGCAAACTTCTTAGTCAAGCATTTAAAGATCTCTGCAATCCGGCTCCAACCTACCTTTTCAGGCTCGTTGAATCTTATTTACTCTTCCTGTACTTTAATTCTAGCCAAGCTGTTTTTTGAAAATGATGTTCCATTCTTTCTCACGTATTCCCACAAGCTATCTCCCATGTCTGGAACACACTCCGTCCTTACCTTTGTACTTCAGAATCCAGCTAGCATTACACTGGCATTCCGATTCCTAACTATTCCTAACTCTTTCACTCCTTAAATTACCAGCTATACTAATCTATGTACATATCATAAGGAGTGGGATTTAAAGTGAGGTTGTTGCCCTGGGTGGTCTATTTATCACTTAGCTGTTTGATCAACCTTGTAATTCAAAGCATTACTGATAATATTAATTTCTTCTATAAAAGTAAAACTCAGCAGTCAGTCAAATTCCTAACTGCCATAGGGTCCATTCGTCATCTATTGTATACTAAATCTGTTAAGTGTGCCAGCCAGTCACTTCAGGAGACACTTTACTTAAGAAAAAATATTTATAGTAAATATAGTTCATTGTATTCTTTTTTGCTTGTATAATCAAATACTCAAATGGATCCCTGTTTATATCCATTTGAATTTTTCCCCAAACTAAACAGCCAGTAATTCAATAATGGATGGCCATTTTGTATAATTCTCATTTATATTCTCTGACAAGAGAATAAGAGGTCAGGTCTGCCTAACGTATTTGGGATGTTTTTTGATTTCTCTTGATATTGTAAGGAAACAATGGGGTCCTCAGTACATCTAGCACTTACTGTTTGCCTTCTGTTATGTGACCACCCACTTTCTTTTCCATTTATTTGTTTTCTTGATAATGTCATTCATATACCTGAGTTCTTCTTAGTGCCTAATTTGTTGTATATTGTAGTCTGCTTATACCCACCATATATTTCTTCATTGCTTTCAGTACAATAGTCATTTTCAATTCTTTAATTCTTAAACTTGGTTTTATTTTTAGCAGTATGTTGTGACTCACAGCCATTCAATAACAATGATAGAATTTTGATATTAAAAAGATGGGCCTTTGTTCCTGGGAGAAATTTTGGAATCTTTAAAGGAATTTTGAATTTAGGGGAAGGCTAACTGTTTTCCTTTCTTCCCCCTGTTTAATTCTTGGCTCAACTCATTGTCCATTTGTCCTGCTTGTACTTTCTCCTATATATGTGTGAATGTGTATGTGTACAGACACACACATGTGTCTATGCCAGCATTATGCTGGTAAGTGTTTAACAACCAGCCATCCAAAAGTACATGACAATTTTAAGTTTAATTTGCATAATTAATGTTTTCTGTATCACTTCCTCAAGTCTATACAACCAACAAAACAGAATATAAAACCTTTATTCTTAGCATTTGCCAATTTCTGAGGTATAAGTGCTGTTGAAAATTTAGCAAAAAATTAACAATCAGCTATTTTGAGTTGGTTCTAGCATGCCCCTGTCCATATGTCTATAACATCTACCTATATTTACATCTATATCTACTTATGTCTATGTATATGCCTATATTTACTTCTATATCTATCTGAAAAGAGACAGACCAAGAAAATGAGAGACAGAGAGAGAGGGACAAAATTGGATCATTTCCCTATGATAAAAGTCGTTTTTGACAAATTCATTTGCATGATGATTATTAGTATCTACCCTGGAAAGGCTGCCTAACCTAAGGTAACTGAAGAGTACTGAATGTGTGTCATTCATAGGTTAATGATAAGAAATTATCCAGGAAAGGCTTCCTTGCTGATAACAATCTCCTGGGACTGAGGCTGCTGAAAGTATTCAATGTATATGATGGCTAAGTTGACCCCAAAGATCAGTTGTTAGTTCAGAAAAGAAGACCCATGTGCTTAGTCATATGTAGCCTGATCAATCAATTATCAATAAATCTAAGAGTCATGAAGTGAGAGACATTGTCGATAAGTGACACAAAAAGCAGAATTTTTTCTCCTTTAATGCAAGAACGATACATTCTCAGACTGGACTACTACCAAAAGGTTCATCTTTTAACCCTTACAAAGGGGTTAGCCTAGAACAATGCACTATAAAGTTCTGGAGAAGTGTGTTCCTTTATCTACATGCACCCTGAAAACCTTTGTGGTACCTGAACTTGCTATTAATCTAAGATCTGGTTAGCTGAAATATAACCTTAACTGAAAATCAATGGAATATATATGAGTCATCTAATGGTTTTTGCTTTCACTTTTTAGTTGTGTGAAGATGCTGTTTGTCACATCTATTTAGAGAGCATTTGCTGCTAAATGTTGGAGAATGGACAAGAAAGGTTGTTCATTTCTCTAACCCTTGAAATTATTCCCTTGAACATTCTTCATAACTCTATATCCAGTACTCTATGCCAGTAGGTCTTTGGTTTCACTTCTAAATTTTTTATTCTCCAGGTTATATATCCTCAATTCAATCAGTCATTTTTCTTGAAGTATACATCACTAGTGTGGGTATATATACATACACCCATACACATATATATTCACTAATGAAGTATAATTACAAGAAAACTACATCAATTTATTAAATATATAAATATACATGATATACTATATACTTAGAAATACAAGCTTTATAAAGTTTCTAATATCATCAGAATGAAAATTTGGAAGTCCTTTAATTGCATATTGTGCTGCCCTGGACACTAGACCAAGAAAACCATATACATAAAACTCTCTTGGAGTTTACAATCCGAAGTACATTAACAAGGATACATATGTTCAGGACATGGAGGTAGAATAATAAAAACATTAATTCCTGATATATTGCATTTATTGAATTGTTGAATGAATGAACAAGCAAACTGTGTAATCTCTGCCCTCAAGGACTTTATAATCAAGGAGGGGGAATGAGATGCGCAGAAATGTTATTAACGTGAAACAATGGATGGGATTCTGAATTCTAATCAGAACTGACT
Source organism: Pseudocheirus occidentalis (assembly GCA_028646575.1). Lineage (NCBI taxonomy): Eukaryota > Metazoa > Chordata > Mammalia > Diprotodontia > Pseudocheiridae > Pseudocheirus > Pseudocheirus occidentalis. The sequence continues at coordinate 2,326 of JAQQSW010016631.1, read as the reverse complement.
GAGTACTATATGACATGCAATTAAAGTACCTTTTGTGATAGGAAGACAAAGGCAAATATGTTAGATGGAATGGAAATTGAGAGTAGTTGAGAGAATGGCAATGTAAAGAGAGTAGAAAAGATAATGCACATTTATGTCGTCCTTTAATGTCTGTGTCATTTTCAAGTGAGGAAACTGAGGTTCAAAAAGCTTAAATGATTTTTGCCATGTGTGTAGAGAGCTAATAAATGTCAGAGGCAACACTGAAACTCAAGTTGTGTGGAAGAGCAGCTCTCTTTTCACTACACATCAGGTCTGCTGCAAAGGGGTATGTGTGTGTGCGTGTGCGTGTGTGTGTGTGTAATCAAATTAAAGAATCTCAGAATTGAAGACGTTTAGACAGAAAACATGCCTCCTTCCAGTCAACATAATTGTAATATTCCATTCTTAAGTCCTGAATACACATCAGGAAGTACTCTGTGAGCTCAATTCAATAATATAACTGATGCAGTACTGGATTTGGCAGACCCAGAGTGGGTTATTCCATCATAGGCCCAAAAGACTTTGTTGTAAGATTGACCTAACACACTGTCTAGTGTCATGTGCCCTTCAATTTAATTCAACAAACATTTATTAATTGCCTGGTATTATAGGCACTGATGGGAATCCCTTTAACCTCCAGATATCTTTTGTCTTTCTAGTGTGTAATTAGATTTCCTGCTGAGACAGCAGACTATTTATCTGCTTAAATAATTCTGTGGTAATATTACCCTGAGAAATGAATCGTATTCTTTCCCTTCTTCCCCTTGAGGAACCAGGGTAGCTTGGCACTGAGAAACATTATCAATCAACTCTGGCTCTCCCTTCCTTTCAAATGAGAGCCTCTAAGTCCCTTGATTGGTTCTCAAAAGGCACCCCTTCCTGTCAGTGACCAATACAGTGGATCAGAATGGCAAGACAGCAAGAACTGCTGAAATGGGAAACATCCAACTTGGGCCGAAGTACAGCAGAGATTTGGGAGTCTTTTGAAGAGAACTCAAGAGAGATATTTCTTTTCAATATGTAACTCTCTCCATATACTAAACATATTGGCAGAAGATGAAAAGGGAATGTTCTATTTGAATCTGGCTGGTGGAGTGATAGGACAGGTGTGACAGCATAGAAGATGTTAGATGGATGGATTGGGATAAAATATGATCTTTGGCTCACTCTGATTCATAACACTAGAAAGCTATTTGTTTGAGTTCAACTTAGCATAACTGTCATTCTCCTCTTGGCAAAGTTTGAGGGTCGGGTTCTTAAACTTCATGAAGGAAGGGCAGGAGAAAGATAGCACTCTATCCCAATTTCGGTTAGCAGGAGAAAAATGAAAATGATGCCACTATTATGACAAAACTCTGTCATCACTGGAATAAGGATATAGGACCACAATCTTCATTTCCACTAAATGGGGGCCTTTTTCTAAATACAGGGTAGGGGACTAGGTCCTCAGATCAAATAAGATGTTCAAATACTGGACAACCTCAGACATCATGAGGTGTTGGACTAGAGTGAGCCTCCAGGTATACCACAACCCAGTCCAGAATCCCTTAGGACCTGAAAACAATCTAGTCTAGAGAGAGTATAGGAAGGGGCTTCCCAAAGGTATACATAGCAGCATGCCTAAGTGACTATTCCATATGACAAAGTTTTATGAATACATATCTTTGGGAGAAAAAAATTTTGGGTGTTTATTTTGTATGAATATTGAACTAAGTTCATTTCACTTTAGCAAACATTTATTAAGTGACTTTTAAGTAATTATTAATTCATTAACTATTATTGAGTCGTTATTGTTAGATATTATTAAATGACTATTAAGTGACTGTGCAAGACACTGTGGTATGCCATGGGGACACAAAGGTAGCTATCACATAGATCCTGTCCTCGAGGAGCTTCTATTCTTGAGAATCAGTTAGGTAAAGGAATATGTAGAGTGTTGGCCTTAGAATAAGGCCAACCAGAATTCACATCCTGTCTCAGGCATTTATTAGCAATGTGACTATATACAGATCACTTAATCCCTGTCAGCATCACTTTTCTCATCTGGAAAATGGAGATAACATTAACACTTACCTGAGAGAATTGAATGAGAGTCAAACATAGTAACATATACAAATTTGTTTGTGTAATGCCAAGCAAAGGCAACTTCCAAGGTTCGGATTACCAGCATTGCAAACTCCATTTATTCAGCAAACATTCACAGAACAGAGAAAGTCAAAATACAGTATAACTCATATATTTCACAAGGAAGTTCTCAATTCAATCCAGGTAAGTCAAAGTCTCTTCTCAAATGGAGATCAGTTTC